>CM055101.1:2044294-2152527 GCA_029204225.1 Diphasiastrum complanatum
GTTGATAACCACGATGCTACTATTCATAACTACACAATGTGCACTAATAGAGGCTAGTGATATTATGTATGTTTTGAAGTATGCTAAAGTCATAACCAATAGGGCTTTTGGATTTGAACCCAAAAGATGCAAAAAATAGTGGGTTACACCAAGAGGATGAAAATGTGTTGAAATTGATATCTAGTTATGTCTATTTTTAGTAAAGATTACTTTTACATGCTTGTAAATCCTTATTATGAAGAGAAGCAAAGACATTCAGTATGTAGATAGCTCTCCACCATATTTGCACAAAAATTTGTCAACTTTCACAATACAATATTGTTGTACTTGATTGGTATGTCCACATCTAGCCTAAAGCACTCGAAAACATTACTTTTTGTGACTATTGGCGACATTTCACTATGACCAAGAAGAAAAAACCTAAATAGAAACACACATTGATAAGTTAGGACACTATGTATACAAAAACAATCAAGTTATTAACTAGCATATTAAACTGAATAATTCTTTTTCAATCTATTGTTGGAAAAATGTGAGTTTAAAAAAGAAAGAACTTTTGGGCATCGTAAACACAAGTTAGCCCTATAACATAGTGTATACTTTGTGATTTGATTCAAAATGAAAAGGACATTCACGATACATTGAAGTCCTATTGTACATAGTGTATACTTTGTGTTTTGATTTGAAATGAGAATGACATTCATGATACATTGAAGACTTATGAATAAAACAATTGTTGCATGATGAGCAATGACAATAGATAGTGAGTGTTGTATTTTAACATAGGTCATTTTCCCATTAATCATTACTTCAAATTGGATCCGAACAACCAAATAGCAAATCATTACTTCAAATTGGATCCGAACAACCAAATAGCAATAAACCTCTCAATTGATACAAAATACATACTGGGTATTTCATTTGACTTTGAATGTTGCAAGAACTTCTTATTGACAAGTGAACAAAAAGAATTCATTAAATCTGCCTCACAAATCTTCTAACAAAGAAATAACAATGTGATCATTGGGTTGCACTTACACACATAGGGTGCCAATTCCCTCACACTTATTCACTACTTTAGATCTATCTGATCTGTACATGGTACGGTGTCCTGCCAAGCTGCAACAACAAGAGTTCGGACAACCTGCGAGTAAACGGTCTGCGAGTTTTGCGAGTTTTTTTCTCTAGCACAATTATAGTAATAACTTCAGAGCGAGTTTGTGTAAGTGTGGATTTAGGTGGGGTGTGTAAGTGTGGGTGTAGGTGTAAGTGTGTGAATATAAGTGTAAGTAGGCGCAAGTGTAAGTTTAAGTAGGCGTAAGTATAAGTAGGCATAAGTGTAAGTGTGTAAGTGTTATTGTGTAAGTGTAAGTGTTAATGTGTAAGGTAAGTGTGGGTGTGTGAACATAAGTCTAAGTGTGTGAAAATAAGTATAAGTGTAACTGTAAGGTAAGCGTAAGTGTAAGTGTGTAAGTGTTAGTGCCTAAAATGTAAGTAATTGTAAGTGTAAGTAAGTGTGGTTGCTAGTGTTTGCTAGTGTTATTGTATGTATAAGTAGGCATAAGTGTAGGTGTAAGTGTATAAGTATTAGTGCCTAAGTGTACATAATTGTAATTGTTAGTGTAAGTAAGTGTAAGTGTAAGGGTAAGTAAGTGTAAGTGTAAGTGCAAATAAGTGTAACTGTAAGTGTACGTAAAGTGTAAGTGTAAGTAGGCATAAGTTAAAGTGTGTAAGTAGGTGTAAGTGTTAGTGCGGGTTTATGTATATAGGTCTAAATGTGTGAATATAAGTCTAAGTGTAGGTGTAAGTAGGCGTAAGTGTAATTGTAAGTGTAAGTAGGCATAAGTTTAAGTGTGTAAGTGTAAGTACGCATAAGTTTTAGTGTTTGTATAAGTCTAAGTGTAAGTGTCAATAAGTAAAGTATGAGTGTGTGAATATAAGTGTAAGTGTAAGTGTGTAAGTATTAGTGTTAGTGTGTAAGTAGAAGTGTAAGATGGTAAGTGTAAGTGTAAGTGGGTAAGTGTTAGTGTGGGTGTGCAAGTAATTGTAAATGTAAGTGTCAATAAGTATAAGTATGAGTGTGTAAATATAAGTCTAAGTGTAAGTGTAAGTGTGTACGTGTTAGTGTTAGTGTGTAAGTAGAAGTGTAAGATGATAAGTGTAAGTGTAAGTGGGTAAGTGTTAGTGTGGGTGTGCAAGTAAGTGTAAGTGTTAGCGTGGATTTATGTAAGTGTGTAAGTGCTAGTGTATAAGTGTAAGCGTAAGTGTTAGCATGAGTTTATGTAAGTGTGTAAGTGCTAGTGTATAAGTGTAAGCGTAAGTGTTAGCATGAGTTTATAAGTGTGTAAGTGCTAGTGTATAAGTGTAATTGTTAGTGTGGGTTTATGTATATAAGGTCAAGTGTGTGAATATAAGTCTAAGTGGCGTAAGTAAGTATAAGTCCAAGTGTGAATATAAATCTAATTGTAAGTGTAAGTATAAGTCTAATCGTTGATGTGCATGCAGGTAAAAAACAACTAAATCATCAAGCTTTGTCAAACAAATATAAAGTAAAAGCTCACTATTGATATTGGGAAAGCCACTTCTTTCAAACATTGCATCTAGGACATTCTTTACAAACATTCTTATCTCGAGATAAGATATATGCAATCTTAGTACCAATTATAACAAACTCCTACCAATGAATTAAGGTAGATGTTGTTATATCACAATCATTCTACAAAAGGAAGACCACACCTCGGAGTAAAAGGAGTACAAAAGATAACAAACTCCTAACCAAATAAACCAAGGCAGATGTTATATCACAATCATTCCACAAAAGGAAAACCACACTTCCGAGAAAAGGAGTACAAAAAATAACAAAATCCTAACCAATGAACCAAGGTAGATGTTATATTAGAATCATTCCACAAAAGGAAAGCACGGCTTGGAGTAGGTGAAGGATCCGTTAAGATTAGAGCTTCAAACACTACACCTATAAGCTGAGGTTGAGTGTGCTTGGCCTCAATTGGGTGAATAATTAACAACTAGTTTAATAACGGGCCACCCCTATGTTGCTTGAAAAACCAGCATGACACATCTTCCTTACGTGACGACATGGTGTCCGTTGATGTGTCATGTTGCTTGAAAAATCATGTTGCTTGAAAAACCAGCATGACACATCTTCCTTGTGTGCCGACATGGTGTCCGTTGATGCCAGCTTGGACATGGACCCAGAACCACAACTAAGATTGTGCCACGTCTCATCCCACGGTGGGCTTTACATTCCAAACAAAGTATCTTAATCCGTATGGCACGGTTTAAATTTGAGCGCGCCAATGGGTGAACCACTCGATATTATCGCGATCATCCAGGCTCTGCCACGTTTCATGGATCCACCATTGCTTAAGGCTACAAGTGGCAGCTTGTACACGTGGCTGGAATCCAAGTGGGTGGGTGTATAACATTAAGTGCTTGTTGGAGAGGCCATACTTTGACAAATGGCCCTGAGGAGGAGGAGGCGCTTCCAGATCGCTTCCGGCGGCATAGCGTGGCGAGGAGGAAGCAATGGGTGCTTCACGGCACGGAACATGTCGAGCACGACCACCTGGATGATCGCCACGTGTCATACTATGACACGTGGACTGATCTCATTCGTCCTAGAAACGTGGCCAATTTTCAACGTCCGTTGATGAGATCCAACGGTAGCAGGCTCCCTATCATCCGTGCCTTGAGAGGGAGGAGGGAGATGGAGCGCGCTCAAAAAATGTGAAGAGCCTGAGGAGACAATGTGCGAGTGTGAGAGGAGGAGGATGTGAGGATGGCGAAGGGGATGGCGATGGCGATGGCGAAAGGGATGGCGAAGGGGACGGGGATGGAAGGGGGAAGGAATTTGTCAGTCTTTCTGGAAGAATTCATCATGCTGCTTGTTTGGTTTTGAGTTTTTCTCGTTTCAGCTCTGCGCTGTATGTTGAATGAATGAAATTTTTTGTGTAGATGCCAAATATTAGAAAGGAGACAGGCTCTCGTGCACGCATTTGCTTTACTTTAATCTAGAAAGAAAGTAGGGAGACTGAAGTACACAGAGCAAAGCAGGAATCAGTATTATTATTACTACTACTGCGACTATTCAGATTTCCTTGTTCCGATTAGGGTTTATCGTCACAGCGCAGTGGCTGAGTCTTCGTGTCGTAGTACTAGGAATTTAGGTGGGAGTGCTTTCATAGTCTCATCTACTATTTAATATATTCTTCCGAGTTCCGTAGATTTTGAAGGTGTTTTGCAAGTTATTTAGTTTTTGGTAGAAAAGGAAAGCGATATATTGTCTTGTGTATATATATCGTGTTCATTGAACAACCTGTCTGGGACGAGGAGCATGCATTCATATGGTTATCTGTGCGCCAGTCAGTGAAGGAGGATAGAAGCCCTTCGTTGAAGGGGAAAAAGGGGATGTCTTGGGCTGGTCCCGATAATTTCCCTTCAACGTCTCTTGCCGACAATCTGGACAGTTATTTTCTGCACCTTCTTTTTTTACTTTGGAACTGACTTTCTCTTTTGAATCGTTGTTACATGTCCTGCACAACTTAAGACTATTCTAATGGAAGTTTGTTTTAGCTAAAGTAACCGCTGTTCTCTCATTTCTTCACAGCATTAATATTATCTTGCAAGAACGTGTGTATCAAAGCTCCATCATATTTGTACATAATCAGGAAGTGGAACTTCTGAGAGTCTTCTTGCACTCACTACGATGAGAGTTATTTTGTCAGCTATCCTTCAATCATGCCCCCTTTGAAAGTATTTCATGCTGATGTACGTTTTATATTGTTTCGATGAAGCTGTTCCCACAGTGTGCTGAATAAGATTATCTTCCATTTATTTTTGAGTTAAGTTGTCAGGAGACTATAGGCAAAGAACCATCATACATACCTTAGAGTATTTTACGGTATTTTCAATAAGCAGCTGAATTCAAATTTTGAATAAAGGAAGGTAAATTGCAAGTAAGTATCTACAAGCATCTCAAAAAACTACTAGGTCAAGATCGGATATGTTTTTTAATCAAACCAAATACTATGTGGTGTATGACAAACTTTGGAATACTTCAAACACATTTGTAGTCATAGGAAGCATATAGAGCAAGAAAACAGGCACTAGTCCAACTCCATTTGTTAGTATATGATCCATTATAGATTACACACCTCTCCGTTACCCGTGTAGATCATTGTATGGTTACCCATATGGTTACGGGTGTATATATATATATGTTTAACCATGAGTTGAGATGAACATGTTCAAATTCATCCTTTTTGTATATATAATTAAACACTTAAGACTCAACAAAGGTACTGCATAGGGTTAATGTGGTGGTGATGTCAAGTCAAGTGATGAGGATACTAGCTAGCAATGGTGCATACAGACCCCAAGATTAATGCTTTGTATGTCGGTGCGTATGCATATGGCAAGAGAGAATACAATTTATAGTATACTATAAAAAAATATTAGAAAGTTTTTAATAGTCTATTCATGATATCTAGTAGTACGTTAGGTTGTCACGATAGTTGGCTACAGACGTACAACAAGGCTGAAGTTTGAACCCCTTACCAAAAGTTTTTGTTGAGCTACACCTCCTAGTCAAGGCAATTTGTTAGGCACAGATTGTGTATATCTGCGATAAAGATTATGTTTGAGCTTGAATGTTTGAATTACCATTATGTTAGTTGATCTTGGAAGTAAGGTGGACATGATGGCCTATCTTTTGCAGGTTATGGTGTGCTGAATACTTTACAATACACATAGTAAATATTGTAAGTGATATTTTGTAAACCATATATTTTGTGCTGTATGGGTATGACGAACTTTGGCGTACTTAGGTTACTTGCATTGATGTACAAGAGTACGACACAAATGGACATATGGTGGTGCTAGCGAGTCAAATGCATAATGTCTAGTATCTTCAAGAGGAGGAAAATTCAGCTTTCTTGTAGTTATTGATGAGTGGACTAGTTGGGCACAATCTTGCAGTTTTGCAAGTACGTGCTTTTTACATTCTTTTAAAGTGTAGACAAGTAGTTACTACGCATTTTACTTATTTTGCAAGAGCCAAATGAGCATTCAACATTGAGCTATGTGTTTGTTGCCATGACTTGTCACTCATGATATTTGCTATTTCTAAATGCTAGGTAAAGGGTGTGCAACCACATGTCGTTATGACTATTTTTGGGAGTTGATTGTACATTTGCTTGCTATTGTCTCTCCAATTATTTACATTGCATTGGCAATGTGTATGAGGCAGGGGTTTGGACAAGATGGTGGAGTGCATACTTGAAATAGAAAAAAGATGGTACCATAGAGTTTTGCCACATTATATCCTATCATGATGGTGCAGTAATTTTCAGGATTCATAGGGTGACCACTCTTTTGGGTGGGATGGATGATGTTGGTACACCACGTCAGAGGGAAACCAGAAACGACTACTTGGTTAAATAACCTGGTCAAGATGGGTGCAAGAATATCTGTCGCATGAGTTAGAAGTTCGGCCCCCAAGTCATCGATACCCCGTGCGCGATGGGATCTCAAGTTCTCAGCGATTGTAGTAACCATATCAATAGTAAAAAAGGAGAAAGTAGATGGACGAGGGGAGATGGTGATGGGAGTGTCCGTAGGGGTAGTGTAGAGCATAGTAGCGTATTCCTCCCAAAGATATAGATCACTCGATGGTGGAGTGGGGGCACGAGGAAGGGATTCTCTCCAAAAGGATCTAGAGGATGAATTGAAGAGAAGTTTGATAATTCGCTTCCCATCATTATTCTCATAAGATTGTTTTTTCTGATGACAAGTGCGACTGTATAACCATTTGAGGTTATGAAGGAGATGTGGAGTGTGCAATCAGGCATGGTGGACTTGGAGATGAAGATGTTTAAAAATGTCATCATACCAGATTTATGTGGGTGGCGAGAGCGAGTGTGGAAGTGGGAGATGGTTTATGATCTTAGATGGAAAAGCCATGGATGCGGATGTATGGAGTGCAGCTATGAGGCATGTAGCTTGGGTTTGAAGGGAACTGTCACAAGGGAAATATTGCAGTAGAGAAGAAAGAGAAGCCTGATAAAGAGGTATATATTCAAGATCAAAAGTATACCTGGGTGCCCTAGGAATGGAAGGAGTGGATGGAGATTGACGTTGCAAGGTACCAAGGGAGAGGGTGAGAAAGGAATGGTTTGACAAGGTTGACTGGGAAACAATGAAATTAGAAATGACAGGTCTAAGAGATGTTGACCGCATAAAGTAATCCACGACCCTATGTCCACCATTGTGGAGAGGGTGAGAAAGGAATGGTTTGACAAGGTTGACGGGGAAACAATGAAATTAGAAATGATAGTTCTAAGAGATGTTGACCGCATAAAGGAATCCACGACACTATGTCCACCATTGTGGAGATGACAAGTGACATCACCATAATGTGGCCATTGTGATAAGCTTTAAAAAATGCTAACTTATGTGCCTCTCCCATATGAAGAAAGTACTCACAATATTTAGTGATAAGGCCATCAGCATTTGCAAATATCCTGGTAATACCAATATCATCACTGTTCAGAATATGTGTCTGTAAAGGGTCCCAACAACATCATGAAACTTAGTTTGTCTGGAAGATGTTCTAGCATTGAAGTTCCCAACTAGAAGAACATGACCACGCTTTGAAAATACGAGAACATCTGAAGACAGATCAATATAAAGAGAAAGAGAGCCCATGCTATCAGAGATGATCGAAGTTTTAGGAGGAAAATAGCAAGCAACATTATAAACATCTCGAGCCAATCCAATATCTCTACCCAATAATTGGATCCAAAGCTAGTGTGCTTGCTCATCATGCCTAACAACCTCCATGAGGGACTGTAGTGACTCTCTATAAAGACAAGCAATACCTCCCGATCCTCTACCACCAACTCATCTAACCTTTGGGCGAAAAACTGAGTCCCAAATAAATCTCTGGAAATGTTGTAATACTGGCCCTCATGCATCTCTGTGAAGAGTAGAATATTTACTTTGTCGTTCTTCACTTGTATATAGGTTAGATCCTCATCATAAATGTTTTAGTCCCATGTAGTTTGGCTCTTTGACGTAGCACTGATTCCCTTTCTTCCAAAGGTGGCATTATCTGTTTTTGGTCTCCAAGCCATTTCTAAACCAATACTATGGTGACTAAGAGTAGTTTCCAGAAGTTGCTTGGCTTTTTTCTCAGCATTTTACATGTTCTCTAATCCAGATGTTGTGTATTCTTTGTTCACCTAGTCTTTCCTCTGACAAGGTGGCAAAAATAAAGGACGTGAGTAGATGGCTTATTAGGAGTCATTTTTTAGGACTGCTGCCCATGATAGTCTCTTCCTTGTGTTTCTCGATCTTGTTCTCCTGGATCTTCGTGGAGAGAGAGAGAGAGAGAGAGAGAGAGAGAGAGAGAGAGAGAGAGAGAGAGAGAGAGAGAGAGAGAGAGAGAGAGAGAGAGAGAGTCTGGTCATCCCAATCTTGCTTTGGATTGCACCACTAATTAGTTTGTAAACTAGTGTCTTGTGAATTGGTGCGGGACCTTCAAATGACCTCTTTCTTTTTTGTGAAATTCTCAAAAATGTGTTTGTGGACCGGTCCTTCGATGTTTGCAATTCAACACTCGTTTCAATTTCCAAAGCTTTCTTCTAAACACGATCGATGAGCTTTCTTTTGCAAAAAGGAATCAAAGTTGAGTTTGTAGGCCACTCATTTTAGTGGATCTTTTGATTATGATGTTTCTAAGCATCTTTAGTAGTTCTAACAAATTTTCTGTGCAACAAATAATTGTTTTTCCAACAACAAAGAGAAGAAAAAAATTGTGTTCCGGAATGTGTCATCCATGATATGTATATATCATAGTTGCAACGAATCATGATCAGTTGCAAAAATGATTCGAAATGCATATTTTGGATAGTCAGGTTGAAGCAAATGAGCAACTACGTATATGGGCTTGTGGAAGAAATTCCACTTGTCAAGCCACTTCTCTCGGATAGCTAACATTCCAACTATGGTAGATACCATATTTGCATATACCATAATAGCATGCAAGCCCAGAATCTAAAAATTCCCATTAGGGTTTTTTGATTCGTAATTTTTTTTTGGGTGGGCAACATTTGTTCAAGTTAAAGGGTTTATTTTAGAGCCATGAGCTTACCTAGCTTGCTAGAGCCTAGGAGTTTCAAGAACAATGTTGTCTAGTTTTGGGCAGGTAAGTGAATTAACTAATGTCCATAGGAAACCATATTGAAAGTCTCTCTCTCTCTCTCTCTCTCTCTATATATATATATATATATATATATATATATATATATATATATATATATATATGTATCATAGGTCCCGCGGTACTGGGTACTGTAGATCCCGGTACTGCAGGACCGTACTGGTACCGCGGTACCACAATATAATAATATTTTTGATATTTAATATTTTAAATTTTTTTTTTTACACCTAAATCTTCCCGCCCCCCTCGCATCTTCTCTGAAATTTTTTTGCCCCCTCTCCGCCCTGCCTTCGCTGTTGTTTTTGCCTGCCTGCCTTCGCTGCCTTGTGTCGCCCTTCGCCCACGCAACACCCTGCCTTGCATATGATTTGCTTCGCCCTGCCTTCGCCCATTTTCAGCGTCTCTCCAACAGTGAACCCTGTTGTTTTTTTTCCAGCATTCCATCCTTCCAGTTTTAGCTTCATCTGCATTTTTTCCCTAGTTTTCTCCATCGCAATGGTGTAGTCCGACCTTTCCAGTCTGTGGGACGAGGTGGACGTTGTCAGGCGGGTTGCCGACAAGACCAACAAGA
Organism: Diphasiastrum complanatum; assembly: GCA_029204225.1. NCBI lineage: Eukaryota > Viridiplantae > Streptophyta > Lycopodiopsida > Lycopodiales > Lycopodiaceae > Diphasiastrum > Diphasiastrum complanatum. The sequence continues at coordinate 2,054,107 of CM055101.1, forward strand.
CCGGTTTGAAGGTCGTGCGTTGCCGATACTGCCTAGTCAATTTGCTGCGTCCCTCACTCGCCTTATAGGCCACCTGCTCGGTGCACGTGCCAAAAATGGTGGCACCGGCGTTCTCCGGTTTTGCACCGCTCCTTGTGTGGCTGACCCAGAGTTGCTGCCTGCTTGGTTGGCACGCACGAGGAGAGGGAGTGCATCCTTGTCCCGTCCCATTGCCCCTCATCCCCCTCAGACAGTTCCGCCACACGCACTTCCATTTGCATCAGCCGCACATGGACAGAGAGGCCACACAGGCCGTGGCCAGTTTGATTTATGAGCTGAACCTCCTATTGCCATCATCGATTCTGAGTCCTTTAGAAGGGCATTCCGCCTTGCACAGTCTGTCAGCCCTAGCTGGAGAGTCCCTAGTTCAGAGGTTGTCCGCACACACATGCGGAGAGATAGGGTCGAGTCCTTGTCTAGAGAGATGGAGCCTCTACGCTGCCACTGGGCCACATATGGATGTAGCATCATGTCCGATGGCTGGACTGATGTCAGGAGGAGGCCGATCCTCAACATCTTGGTCTCCAGCTGCATGGGTACACAGTTTTTGAGAGCCGTGGATTGCAGTAGAGGGGGGAGAGTCATATTTGCAGAGTTCATGTATGGGTCTTCCATCTTGTCCACAGGCCCCCAGCATGTCGTTACGGTGGTGACGGACAATGCCACCAACTGCGTTCAGATGGGGGTAGGAGGCCGAGTTCCCTCACATCGTCCATACCCTCTGTGCAGCGCACGGCATAGACCTTCTCATGGGGGACATAGGTGCACTTCCCTGGGTTAGAGCCATCGTCTGCGAGGCCCTCTTCTTGGTGACTTTTGTCACCAGAAAGAGGCGTGTTCTTGCCATGTTCCGGGTGTTCAGCCATTTGGACCTTCGGAAGCCAGCCCCCACATGCTTTGCTTTCGACTTGGTGGTGATCGACCGTCTGATTAGGTGCAGGGCACAACTTCTAGAGATGGTTGCCAGTGATCTTTGGCGTGCCAGTACGTTTCAGCACACTGAGGATGGGGAGCACTTTTCTTCTACGATGAGGGGAGACCAGTTTTGGAGGGATGCGCAGACATTGTTAGGACTCCTTCGACCACTCTACATTGTGCTCCGCATGGCTGACAGCGAGGGGTCCACACTTGGACTGGTGTATGAGCTCATGGTTCGGATCGGACAGTTCCTGCAGCTGCCCATCTTGCAGCCGGAGAGGTAAGTAGTATAGTAATGTAATTGGTCTTTATCTTTTCAGTGGTTGCTAGTTTGTTTTTCTGTCGATGTTACGTTTTTTCCGTAATTTGCTTCGACTTCGTGCAGGATGACGGAGCTGAAGTTCATCTGGGAGACGCGGTGGAACTACTTTCACGGGAGTATCCACCACACGGGGGGCCAGTGGCATACCTACCTATGTCGATATGATGGAGAAGGCTCTTGATAGAGGGCAGAGTGATTTAGATGCCGGTCCTGCAGCTGCTTGGATGCGTGCAGTACAGAGTCATGGCCGTTACTACGACAACACACCAGATGACTTTGATTGCACCGATTGGGAGGCCATGCATGGTCTACAGGGTGCACATGATGAGGCACGGGTTGATTCAGGGGATGAGGCACAGAGCCCAGAGCATTTGTATTCAGATGCCCAGCTAGACGACTTGATTGCCACGGTGGCAGATGCCGAGCGTCAGGGCACCCCCATCATCTCTTGCTAGCATGCCATACATAGAGTCTCAGCCAGAGCAGCTACATGATGTGCCTCCAGTTCCTCCAGTTCCTCAGAGGGTATATGTGCGCCGCACAGCTCCAGTGCCACCGATGCCATTGAGGCCTGCAGCCCCTCCATCGCCATCCACTTCTATAGCACCAGGTCTCCATGGCAGGCCACCATCTGTGCTAGGTTTTCTCTTGCAGCGCCCACATCCACAGTGGCTCCTCGAGTGGCAGCACCCACTTCACATCCTCTTCCTTTGGCAGCACCCACTCCATTGGCTCCCCCTTTGGCAGCACCCAGGATGTACCAGTACCGGCCACCATAGCGCCCCTTTCAGTACATATCGTCACTGTACTTGCCTCTGCACAGCCAGTTCCTCCACTTGTAGCAGCCCCACGGGCACACTCCACGGGCTCATCCTCCTCGCTCAGCTGCACAGGGAGTTCCCTCTTTGGCTTCCCTATCCCAGCCGGCCTCAACTTGGGCCCAGCCCAGCCAGCCAGGTGATTTTCATGGGGGTGATGAGGCAGCCAGGGAGGAGAGGACGACCTCACAGGGCTCCAAGTACAGCTAGAGGTGCAGTATTACAGCCAGCTGGAGCAGGTGTTGTTGGTTTGGCTTGCTTGGGGGCTGATGCGGAGGCAGATTGGGATGATGCTAGTGACGAGTTCTCCTCGAATACACAGCCCATGCCAGTTCCAAACAGGCACAGATATTGGCTGCGAGAGTCAGCTCGGGGCCCTGAGTTGTCTCTAGAGCATTCGTCTGAGTTAGAGCCAAAGCATTGATCGTGGGACTGTTATTTTAGTTTCAGTAGTTTGTTTCTAGCAGACGGTTGACCATTGTATTCAGACCATTTTTCACATTATATTCAGTGTTTGGCGTACTTTATTTGCTGCACATTGTGCGTGTGTCGCTATGTACATGTGATGCTGTATTTTCAATTTTATGTCAAATTCTATGTGCGTGTGTGAATCGTATTTTCAATTAATTTCGATTGAAGAGAATGATAGCTTCACAGAAATGCAAATACAAATCGATCATTATTGCCACAACAAATTGATAGCAGATGCACTCCAAACGATCTTGAGCAGAGCAATTACCCCTAAACCCTAAACCCGTGATGGCATTTCATAAACACATATTTCATTGCATTTAAAAAAATACAGAGATTGCATTTCACAGCACCAAGCTCGCGTTGCACAAAAAACACACTATATATTGATTCAGCCGTTGTATCAAAATAACAATACATATCCCGCCATATATGGCTGCGGCTTTTTTTTTATACAACTATCTAGTTATTTGTTGCACCCTAAACTGCCGAAAATTACATAGCAACAGTCCGCCACATACGGCTGGACCTTATTTATTCTTAACATTCCTACGGATCCTCCACCGACTCCTCGCCCTCGTCATGTGCGTTGTTTTGTCGCTCTCGCTCTGCCTCCTGGTTAGCCCGACTTCTGGCCACCCTTTCCCTGACCATGATGAGTTGCTGTTGTGTGAAGTTCATTCCGATCTGCTCATCCAAATCTAGCTTGACAGTGGGGGCAGGGGCCACAGTGGGGGCGGAGATCTGCAGCTCTGGGTGTCTCTGCCAAGTCTGTCGTAGCATCTCTGCAATGTCTGCCTCTTGCTTTCGATGTCTTTCGTTGTGCCTTCGGATATCTTCTTCGAGCTTCCTCCTAGCTTCGCCCTCGGGCTTCGGTGGCGACTTCCTCCTCACAGCACCCCGGTCCTCGAACAGCCTCTCACAGCACCCTGGTTCTCAAACAACCTCTCACAGCCTGTCACTGGCTCTCTCACTGGCTATCATTGGCTCTCTCACAGCTTCTGAAAATGCCTCTCACAATGGCATTGTGAGTGCCTTATTTATCCCCACAGCTTGATCGGCCATGTGCATTCCCATCATCCCTCCATGTGCCTCTGTACCTGCCCCCATGTGTTGCTTCCCCCCTGTGCTGCTCTCCCATTGGCCCCATGGTGTGCTCACCCACAGTGCCCATGTGCTGTTGCACCTGTCCCCTGCACCATGTATTGTACCCTCTACACGCTTTATATTGATGAGCTTGAGAAAGTTATCACTTACAACACGTAGACACACTACAATTACTAAGGGACAAATGGGGCTTGAACATACATCCTCAGAAAACCCAAACTGTGATCTTAAATACTTCCATGACTTATATGCAACGACATTTGTTTACTTTGGGTGGTCAACCATTGGAGGTTGTATCCCCTTATACATATTTGGGTGCACTCTTCACTGGTCTAGCTAGGTTATGGAAAGGTCATATTGCTATGTATGTTGCATAGGTTTGGTGCACGGGGATTCTAGTGTTAGAAATAAGAATGGGCCAATATTTCTCATGTACAGATCACTATGCTTGCACGTATTATCCGGGCGAAGCTCTTGGTTGCACACCAGATCATCCTTGTTGAGTTTGCAGTCATACCACTCTAGGTTGAGGCTATTTTTAGGCTGATCATATACATTTAGAGAGTGATGAGTCTTCCAGATTCACAGTACCTACACATAGCCCTTATCTCATCTCAATTGCTACTTAGTCAAGGTCGTCAGCTTTTATGGTATTCCCAGGCTTCTCGTCTATTAAGTACATGTTTCTTCTTCTTCTCCTCCTCCCGCTTTTGCTCCTACTCCTGCTCCTTCCCCTGCTGTTGTTGCTGCTGCTGCTCTCTCTCTATCTCTCTCTCTCTCTCTCTCTAGTCATATTGTGTTTTATGAGGCCCGTTAGGGCCTCATAAAAATTTTCGATGTTTTTTTTCAGCAATCCTGGTCCGTGCATTCCAGATTGTAGATGCATCGGATCGTGATCTATTGCATCCATGCTATATAATATATATATAGCATAGTTGTAGCGGAACACATTTCGTTGCTGGCAACAATCATATTTTGAGGAGTGAAAAGTATGAGTGAGCGTTGGAAGTAACTTCAAGGTTTGGTGGTTAACCATGATGTTGAGGAGTTTTGTTCTAGAAATAGTTAGCAATGAATTAGCTTGAACATTATTAGTTAATCTCTTTTACACCATGCATTTTTACATTTTGAAAATTGTGGCTAATTAGCAGGTTCTTGTCTTGCAACAACAGAGAAACTACTTGTGGTACTTCGTGATGGACGAAAGCTCATAGGCGTTTTGAGGTCTTTTGATCAATTTGGTAGGCTTAAGTTCCCTCCTTTTTCTCTTGTTCCATGAGTCATTGAACCTTCTAAAGGCTCAAGTAAAAGTTTTATCCCTATATCATGTTATATCTAGAAAGCTTTATCTTGCACTTATTGTTAATCATTGTCTAACATTTTAGCCTATTAAGGTTTTTTTTAGAGGAGATTACATGGGAGAAGGCTTCGGTGTCAATCTTAACTCCAAAAGGACCCTTTATACATCCAATGTACATTGGAAGATGTCATGTTGGACTTTGTGGTCATTTACTCACATAATGTATTTTGAAGCATTGCCCATACAAATTCTCCAACTCACTTATGACCATCAAGTAGTATGCCAATTGACACTTGCCTCTTTCTTGTAGCTAATCTTGTATTGCAAAATGCTAGCGAGCGAATAATTGTTGGTGATCTTTTTTGTGATCTTCCTCTTGGTCTATACATTATTCGTGGAGAGAATGTCGTTCTTCTTGGCGAACTGGTACTTTCTTATGCCTTATTTGTGTAGACCAGTTGAAAGCTATGTTGGCTATCATAAGTACATGAATAATGCTTTTTGTTAAATTTGCATATTGTTTTAGGGGTATAATCACTAGCCAACTTGATCACATTATTGTAAGAAGTAAAGTTTCTTTATCATGAACAGAAAGTTTGCTCAAGTATTTTGTTGCTAGTACAAATTAGCGCATTGGATTGTAGTTTTCAAGTTTCATCCTCTAGGATAAGCTTAACTATAGAACTTATAAAGTGTGACATGAAGTTGAGACAATTTTTTGTATTGAGAAGCTAACATGGGATTGGATTTTGGTGGGTAAAACTTTCCTTTTGCTTCTAAGATTTCTTTCAAGAGGTAAACGGTACTCTTTGATCGAGATCAATAAACTTGCTCCTTGCTTTCCAAATGTTGACAAGAACATTGTATGCCCGAAGTCTAGTTTGCCGAGTGTTAAACACCAAATCAGCTCTAGCAATAAAGTTAAGTTGCTACTAGCAAAGAGGTCGAATGTTTTTCGTATTCATTTTCGAACTTCTCAATGCATGAGCCACATATCGTGTTCTTTGAAACTTGTCTTCTTGTAGTTGTTCCATCTTTTAGTTATGCTAGAGTGGCATATGGATAAAAAAATACTTGTCCTTTTTGACATTGTATAATTGCAATTGGTAGTCATGCTTGCATTTGACTAGTTATGTAAGTCCAACAAGGTCATGGAAGGAGGCAAAATGAAGCATCTTGGGAGCATTCTAATGAAAATAATTTTCTTTAAGTGCCATAATTGTTTTCATGCAGAAATGTCTTACTGAGTACTTGATCATATTCAACAACTTGGATAGTTGGTACATGTAACTGATGAGGCATTGTATTTGATCTTAGATGCTCTCCAATGAAGGTGATTTTCATGTGAGATGTTTTAATGAGATGTTCTAGAAAGCAAGTTATTATGCTCTTTCAATTCTCATCACACTTCTCTTAATTGAATCACATGTTCTTCTTATGGTTCATCACATGGAAAGAGAATCTTGTACAAAAGCTTGAACTTGCTTGTGAAGAATGTTTCCGTAGCATTTGGCCAAAGATGTATTAACTCCAATTTCATGCCTATTTCAAAATGGTTGCAAAAGGTACACATTTGTTGTACTTGGTAAAACATGTAGTTGATTAATTTTTTTGTGCTTTTTAGTTACAAAAGGATTTTCAATGCTATTTAGTAGTCATGTTTGTGTCTATCGTCCATGGTGTCTATCAAACCAATTTTTTAAAATTATCGCTTTTTGCTACCATGCCATACCTTTGGGCCTTTAGTTTAGTTTTTTCAAGATGGGCAGAAAATTGGCAGCTTTCATTTATTGCATTTGCTTCTAGGACTAGCACATGAATTGGAATTTTCCTTCCAAGCACTATTATCAAAAAAATAATTAATATAACGATAATAATTATTTTGGTTTCATACTGAAGTTCAATGCTAGAGCCTAGCAATTTGACATGGTACATGATCTCAATTAGAGCGAGGTTTTTCTCACGTTTTATTTTCATATGCATGATTTATCTCACTTTTTATTTTTCTAAAATTGCTTGTATGAATTTGATTTTTGAAAGCACTTTTTGCAAAAAGAACATATGGGATCCTTAGAAATGGAATGTGATGTTTGTTAGAAAAAGAAGCCTTATTATTTTCGAAGTTTTTTTTCATTGTTGCAAAAGATGGTTGGGTGAAGACTAGCATGAGAGTGTCCTATGTTTTTGTGATTTACTTTCAAACAGATCAGTAAAATGAAAGATTTTCATCTTCTTGTGTTTTGTTTTAGTTTTTTGTGTGATAGTCAATGATGAAGTAAGTAGGAATGTTGTAGCATTTGGTCCACGCTATGCATGGTGGAGTTGATGGTCTAAAACTCTGTGGGTGAACTTCATGAAGTTAAAGATCAGACGCGTCCTCTGTTATGGAGTACTATCCAAGACTGAATATTAGTAATGGGTATTTCAGCTGTATTAGTAGAAATGTAGTATTATTTAAGATCTTCATACTAAGTCAACTCTTCACCTCTAGAGAAGTGATAGAAACTATGTGTTGGTCTTTATGAAACCTAATGTGGGCATACGTTTATGCATGTGAGTTGCACCTATTTTGGGGCAAAGATGAACTGAATAGGAATCTTGTAGCATTTCATCCATGCTATGCATGACATGAGTTGATGATCCTAGAGTTTGTGGATGGACTCCATATAATTAGTTGTACAATCTTGGACTTAGCATGTATATTATTCTACTGTATTAGTGGACGAGTAGGTTTGGTCTAAGATTAATGTTTGAATCGCAATTGATTAGTTTGTGCTGGTGATTTCTATCTCTAGTGGTGCATTTTGCCCATCGGCGAAGATATGTAGTTGGGATTTATCATTATTAAGTTGGTGGTGAATTATAAATTGCCTGCCCTTATTGTTCAATAAGGAGTGGGAACTGTTTGCCGGACTTCCCCTATGGTTCTAGCGTGATTCTCTATAAATTCGTAACATCATCTTCATGTAAATCAGTTTACATGAAACACTGGATGAATTATTACCTATTGATGGAGATCAAAACTGAAAGGTTAAAGAAGTTAATAAATATAGTCCAAAACTTTCCATAATTTTAACGCAGTCCCCCTCTTTTTCGGAACGTATTTTCAATCTAATTGTTAACTAGACCCTTTCGCGGGAACGATGCGCCTGTTGTTTTAGAGGTGTGTTTGTTCGTTCCATAGAACATATATTGATCTCACACTTCAGTCTCGATCATCGAGAGAGAAGAGTTTATGCATATGATAATTTTTGGGGCAGTAAGGCTTGGTAGAATCAGCTCAGCTCCTGTGGAATCCCGAGAGCTGCCTAGACCCGGACTTGAGCTCTAGATATAGCGCATGATTCATGACTATGTGATTGGCTCACCACAGTTTGAATGCCGGACTTGAGCTCTAGATATAGTGCATGATTCATGACTATGTGATTGGCTCACCACAGTTTGAAGGCTCACTAATGATTACCTAAAATGGGACTTTGGGAGGGTTGGCCATCCGAGTCGCTTTACAACTCTACTATAGCAAATTGAGGGATAGATGTTTGGAAACGAGTAGCAAAGCCTAAGAACAGCCGGAGTTCGTGAGTTAGGTATAGTAGGTGGACTGGTTTATCAGGTATGCCAGTTGCATGCCATAAGCTTGAGGATTTAATAAGGGGCTTAAATAGAATGTGTATTTGATGGTGCATGTTTTTTAATCTCTTGCAGTCTACCTAATTGTCAACTTTTCCATCTTAACAGGATCCATTAAAAGAGGAGTTGCCGCTCAGTATGGTACGTGTAAAAGCTGCAGAAATTAAGCAGGTAAGGCTGAGTCTTCTGAAAGTGGCTATTTGGATACAAAAAGTTAATATACTTTGCTCAAGGATGGCTTTGATATTGTTTCCTGCAGTGTATAAGTTGTATAAAGTTTGACAAGGATTTTGTTTGAGATTTTCCCAACGAATAGATAATTTGTCAACCACAATGAGAACACAGTATGCTCTATATTTGTGATTACATAATGTAAACTATCACAGGACAAGTTCTTTTCTTGTTTTGATCTGAACCTTCTTGCGCTTCAACTGTTGCAGGCTCAGAAGGCAGAGCAGGATGCAACAGAACTAAAAGGAACCATGAGAAAACGTATGGAGTTCCTTGATTTGGATTGACTATTGGAAGCCTGCTATGAAAATTAGCTGGAAAGAAAGTGCTATTTTATCTAAGTACTGCATATCAAATTTAGGAGTCCATGCCGTGCGACAAAACTTGCAAATTATAGTGGCAAAAGCATCAACATGAGCGGTGCACCGTCAGTTCAGCAAGTTTTGATGCTGGACTGACCCGCACATTTTATTGCGGATAGGGTGTTCATGTCTGTTCTCTTCTGGTGATAAAAGGCCTAGACCAACCTATGCTGATATATGCTTTGAGAGGTCCCCATATTCTCTCCTTTAGATGACCATTCTTTAGTTACCATGACAATACATTTGTCCAATTGCTACAGTGTTTGGCATCTTGTATGATTTGCTACCTTTAGGCACTTTATCATGGTTCTAGATACTGGCGCCATATGAGTTTATATTATGCATTGACTAAATATCATATGTAGCTTGTTACTCCTGTTTAGGTTTCCAACAGCCAAAGCTCTGGTCACTTGACCTGTTTCAGAATGTGTATTAGCTTATTAAGGCGGAAGCTCTGGCTCATCAGAACTACTGAATTTTATTTAGTGGACATAATAAGCATCTTCTGACCTTGTATGCTGTGATTTTTTGTATTTTTCTGCGATTTCAAGTTTAGTATCTGGTTGTCCATGTGTTTTAATTCTATCCAAGTTTCCTTTCCTATATTGTTGAATGTTTTTATCAGCAATTGCAGGTCTATTGCAGTTATTTTCCTGAAACTTTGTTCCTAAATTGAAGTTCCTGTACACATGCGAATCATTTTGGGATGTTATCCATTTGGTGAGCCTTCTTCACCTGTGATAAGATTCAAGCTGAAATCAATCTCAAAATCACTTTTCTATAGACTAGCTCTGTTCTTGCTTCTTTCTTGAAGTGCACATTACCCTATTAGGAATGAGATCTTGAACTTTATATGGCAGCCTTAGTATGTTGTCAATGTGAAGGAGGTTTATCCATGTGATTTTCCTGCAAATGTGTTAACTACATGAGTTTTGTCACAATAATGGAGGATTGAAGACTACACCAACTAGTAAGACGTCCAATTTAGTTTTCAAGTCCGTGAATGTTTGATTTAGTCTCTAACTCTGCTTTAATGACATCAGTATTCCAGCTTTCCAGCAAGGTAGAACTTTGTATATATTCTCAGAATAGCCAGTTGAATAAGTATGTGATCTACAATTTTTACTTTCCAAGTATCATTGGGTGGGGCTTTCTTTACTCTACTTTTCTGTACATAAGGCATAGCCAGTTGTAGCTTTAAGAAATCCGGGTATTTGCATATAGACAGTTGAAAACTTGCCGTACAACTTGAATAATTTCAAAACACAATTGAATCCATTCATATATCAAATGTATCTTGACTTTTTACATTTCTTTATAAAAAATTACCTAGATCAATCTTTAAGCAAGTGGCTAACAAACAATCACAGAGATCCGTTCTTCAGCTAAGGTAGTTTGCTTTGATTCTAAATCTGTGAACTTGCATATTATGATTTATTTAAAAAGGTTGCTACCAACTTGGATAATGATATTTCTAGTTTTTATGTCAATGTTCTTCAAAACACTATATAATGACTTTTTGATGCCTGAATTATGGCCTAGTTGGCCACTGCATATATGTTGGGTCCTTCACTTTTTGGCCTAGACTATCTTGTAATTGTGATACTAGTGAAACAGGCCATCAGGCTGGGTTTTTAATTTGAAAATTCTGTTGACTTGAGATGAGATTTTAATTTTTGAAGAATTTGAGTCTCTCAAATAAAAGATTGACAAAATCAAATAAGTATTTCATTCTTGTTTTCATGATCAAAGTCTACTACCTTCAAAGCTGAAACTTGCAGATGCTTTTCACACTAGATCCAAGAGAAGCCTGTAATGGACATAATAATGTTGATCATCACCTTGGAAAAAAGTGTTGAAGCATCTTAAAGATGTACAATTGTGGTGCATAAAAAAAAGGCTTCTCAAATTCAATTGATGCCGTTAGATTTAAAGATTGGTAGTGATCTTGGTGGATACATAAGCTATCAAGGGTGTATTAAAAGTAACATTATAAGTACACAAATTTGACAACTGCAACACAATCACAGCGCTCATTTGAAATGAAGGTGTGGTACATGAAAAAATGGCATTTGCTGTTTTCCTCGCACAGTAGTCTCTTGTGCAAAAAACTGAGAAATTATGACCATCCAAACATGTTCAGCAATATATGTCAAGATTTATATTGGTAAGCTTTTTATAAAACATTGGTTATTGCTAACATTGGAAGGTGTCATGAAATATATATTTGCACATTGATAACATCTTGGCATCGGAAAGAGCAACAAGGAAAAAGGCAAAGCAACATTGTTCACAACTTGCCCACAAAAGCAAAACGATTCGCTTGTACTGCCTACGTACTTCCCCTTCAATGCAAAGCTTGTGTAGTGGGTTTGAAAGCTTAGCTGAGTTATTTTGTGATTCAAATTGTGCTTCAAAACAACTTTGAAAGAGAGCATTATTAAGTGTAATGTTTTTTTGTATTTATTTTATTATTTTTGGAAGTTATTTTGAACACAATTTATTTAGTTTTTCACCATTTTTACAAATTGCATTGAAGTCTTTAATCACATATTATTTCAGATTGGTTACCTTGCCTAATAATTCAATCAATAGACATTTTTAAATCTTCCTCTTTCTGTAACTTGAAAAATGCCTCCCAGAGCTACCAATAGAATAAGTGGGCCATTGTCTGTCAAGGAGAATAGGAAGTTATGAACTATCTTTGAATGCCATGTTCAGCCAGGTAGTCGAACATCTCGTTAGAGAGGTATTCGCCACCACCATCAGTTCGGAGAGCTTTCACTTTTGTAGACGTTTGTGTCTCAGCCATGGCCTTGAATCTTTTGAAGCATTCAAAGGCTTCTGATTTGTGCTTAATAAACACGCCTGTAGACCATCTAGAATAATCATCTATAAAAGTGATAAAATAAATTGCATCTCCTAAGGATGGAGTTGGCATTGGACCACAAAGATCGCTATGCAAAAATGAAGAAGGAAAATACAATTCATCAATTTGTTACAATTTATTATTAGATTAATATGTATATCATGGTTCATTAAGTCTGGTGTAGGCAAGTATCAATGATGTGAGTGTTCTCTAATGAGATGTGAGAGATTCATTCAAATAATAACATAGTTGTTGAGTGCGGATATAAGCACCAAGATCTATTTGTCAAGAGTAGACCTATCAACCTTCAACTTTGTAAAACCCAAATTCCATTCCCACTAGTGTCCACGGCTACCTTGAAAGGGTAATTGAAGCTAGGTTGAACAATTCGAGGAAATGAGATTAAGGTTTCTTTCAATATCTCCAAGCTGGATAAAGCTAGGTTTCAACTCCATTCAAATTTATCTTTTTAAAATAAACATGAAAGGCTCTTCATATTTATAGAAGTTCTAGATGAAACTTTTGTGATATGGTGCTAGACCAATAAACCTCTCAACTGATGTACATTTCAAATAATATTCATTTTTTGAATGCTTCAATTTTCTTATGATCTACCTAGATATCTTCTTCTATGACAAAATGTCCCAAATGCTCCAGACCATTATGATCAAAGTCACAAATAGTTATTGTGGCATGTGAAATGCTCACATCTAAGTCCAAATGCTTAACATGCTCCATATTTATAATTTAATTCAAAATACGGTTCAATAATACAAACACAAGTACATATAGATATGACTCACCTATTCGATTCATCAAGAATGTTGCAAGATTATAACTTCACCCAAAAAGGCACAATTGAAAATTAACAATCTTATGAGTTTTGAACATTGTTTTGTGTTGATATAATCATTTTTTACTTTGACTTTTGATGATTTCTTGAATAAAGATTTTTTTAAAGTGAAACCCTCGCTTGTTTCAATGCATTTAATATATCATAATGATGTTATATAAATAGAGTATGTTTTATGGTTATTTTTTTAAGGGAAGAATAGTTAATGCACATTTTGAACATACCATTCCTCTTAGGCAAGTAATACTGGAGAGGCAAAAGGTGATGTACCTTGGACAATGAATTCCTATGTAAGAAGCTCTTGAGCTTATTTGTGCACTTCTTCTTTCTCAACTTGTTGCAATCTACTAGATGGATTAGTTTTCTAAGTCTTTAGAGACTAGAAAAAAAGATGATCCTAGTTCTATCAAAGGAGTGATGATTGGATATTCATCAACCAAGAAATCATATAGAATCTTTGTTCCCTCTACAAACAAGATTGTTGTAAGTAGAGATGTGATCTTTCATGAAGATCAAAAGCTCAACTTGGATGGGGCCGAGATCAAACTACCTCATGGAGATTCACCAATTATCAATCTTGATGCCAATCAAGATGTGGTGAGGACGTCGAGGCTTGAGGAGGAGGATCTTCAAGCAATTACACCAAGAAAATCTATGAGAGAGAGATCCGAACCAAGGAGGCTCTTCATATGTGGAGAAAGGCACTTCATATCATGCATTTTTCATTTCTCATGATGAGCCAAGAGATGTCCAAGATGCACTCCAATCTAAGGAGTGGTTTGAAGCCATGTCTAAAGAGTATGATGCCTTGATTTCTAACAACACTTGGGAGTTTGTGGATCCACCTATCAACAAGCATGTTATTGGATGCAATTCGGAGTTTTGAGTAAAGTACACCAATGATGGATCTAGCAACAAATTCAAAGCAAGACTATGTGCCAAAGGATATGCTCAAATCCAAGGTCTTGACTATGAAGACACTTTTGCACCCGTGGCCAAGATGGTGACTATAAGACTCATTATCTCCATTGCAGGCTATTTCAAGTGGAGGATGTACTTCCAACATGATATTTCTAATGCCTTCTTCAATGGTTATCTTGAGGAAGAAATTTATATGGAGCAACCCGAAGGCTTTATCAAGGAAGGTGAAGAATCCAAAGTATGTCTCTTATTCAAAAGCTTTTATGGGCTTAAACAAGCCCCAAGGTCTTGGTATGCAAGGTTGAACACATATCTTATCCTAGTCGGATTCAATCTAAGTGACTATAATCCCTCTTTGTACATAAAGTTTGTAAATAGCAATCTTGTCATTCTCATCATTTATGTAGATGATATAATCTTGAGTGGAAGTTGCATGAAGCTTGTTGATGAGACAAAAAGTGCACTAGGTAGTGAATTTAAGATACAAGATCTAGGTGAGCTTCACTACATCTTAGGCCTAGAGATAGATATGTGGCAAGATCAAGCATTTATTCGTCAAACTAGATATGCTGTTTCTATTTTTTAAAAGTTTCAAATAGAAATTTTCAAGAGTATAGATACTCCAATCGAGCATGTTGTAAAAGATCCTATGAAAGGGGATGAAAGATCCTTCAAGGAAATCACCCTTTATAGGTTTCTTGTAAAGAATTGCCAAAAATTGGCAAATCTAGCTTGATCAAAAACCATGAAGAATAGTGTAAATTTTGTACATAATTGGGTTCCACACATGTATGGCCAAAATGCCACATTGCAAACCCACTCCTAATGTAGGTTAGGTCAAGTCAAGAGAGTTGGTCATGTCTATTTGGTGGTCATCCCTACTTTATAGGACCTACACCTAAGTTTAAGGTGAAAATTTGACCAACTAGCTACCTACCAAGCATAACTCTAGGATCTAGGCTAGGGTTTCATTTTAGGGCAAGAAGGGTGAGTTAACTTCCTTATTACATGCTGGAAATCCACCTAATTTCAAGAAGGAAGTCAAATTTGCTATGTATTCCAAGCTCCCACAATGAAAAAAAAAAAAGAAAATTTTTGGAGCTCATTGGCAATCTCAAGCTAGTTCGCTATGTACATTGAGTTTTTGTGATCCACATGAAACCAGATCAATTTCTAATTGTTTCTCAGGTTGAAGGCCATACTACAGCCTGTATTACACACGTGTGGGCATGGATTTCAATGTTGATCAATGCTTTTGATTGTTACTGCTTGTTGTTTGTCAAATTGCCAATCTAGATCAACTTTTTTGTGTCTAGTTTTTCGATAGATTGTTAAGCAAGCATCCAATCACTCTTGTGGATCTTTTGTAGATCCATTTATGGTCCTAAAGTACAGTACTTTCACATGGTATCAGAGCCAAGTACAAGAGCATAAGCCATTGATCTAATGCAAATCCATTTTTAGCAAGTTTTGGTGCTAAAAACTAGTATTGAGAGGGCAAGCTAGAATCTTGATTTTGGTGAGGAGATTTGATCCCAAACTTGGTAGGGGTCCAAATACGTACTGTCCACATGTGTGGGCACCTCTGAACCTGCATTTAATGCATGGTATTCATTTGTTCCAAAGAAATTCAATATGTGAGCTTTTGATGTAATTTTTAGTGGAAATCTTAGGATAAGCTACCAAGATTGAGTGCCTTTGATTAGATTTGACTAGGGTCATGAGATGTAATTAATCTAGGCTGAAATCAGGTCCTCTAAACTTGTTTTACAGGTCTTGAAAGTACATCAAAAAGTGTGAAAGAGATTAAGTCATTTTTTTGTCCAAAAATAGCCAAAATTGGCAAGATTTGATTGTAACTAGATTTCACATCATCTTATCTTCATTCCAACTTTGTGAGGGAGTGCTTATCTAACTTGGATGTGGCATCATTGACCATCATGTTGAAATCTTCTTGCAATATGAGCAATAATAAAATTCTGGAACCAAGCAAAATGTACAATGACAAAAGGAAAAAATCAATACAATACCTTATAAACAAGTCGCAAGGACAACCATCGGAACGTTGTACCATGGCTTGTGCGCACTTGTATTTCTTTCTTCATTTCAGTTTCCATCCAGCTTTTGTCTTCAAAAGGCACATGCTTTGACAATGTTTCTTTGTTGGAAATACCGAACTTCTGCATCATGAAGATGTCGTGGGATGGGGTGTGGGGCACGTTGGACTCTGGTTAATCTGAGAAAAAAGACAAGTTAGTCGTCTCACAATATGCAATAATTCTACCATTCTTATTGTACAATACAAACTTGTTAATGGAGTGAAGGGCCAGAATAAGATCCCCCTCATGCGCTCTTCCAACATCCAAGAATGAGCATTCAACTTGCACGTGTTTAGCCCTCACAGTAGGAAAAACTACATAAAAGCATGTCATTAAGTTCAAGGAATTCCAACCAAAGCAATATGTAAGCAAAAATCGAATTTAAATGGATACTTGTCTTTTTTGATTTTACTCATCCATGCCTTGACACAATGGTTGCCATCCCAGACCAAAAACTTTTTGTTCGACGGGTGTTGCCAGTCACTGCATCTCAAAACCTCCTCCTCGAACTCATTATTGACCTCTTGCCACACTGGACCCCACTCTTGGATATCTAAAGTGGAGACAACCATTTCGGGCTCCCCTAATTTCTTTGCTGACACCAGAAATGAACCAAGTTCCTTGATGTAGCCCATGGTTTCAAATTTTGCTTCCAAATCTGACACATTTTTTCGTACTGTTCGAATAGCCTAATTCAGAACAAGACGACAAAGTGGGACCGATGGCAAAGGAGTGTTGTTGCAAACACGAAAAGAATGTAAAACATCTTGTAAGATGTCCATGTGTATCACCTTGCCATAGGCACGCACAACATGCCTTATCCAGCCCAGATTCACTTGCACTTCTGTTCGTTTCACCCACATCCTTGTCCAATCCACTAGCAACCCTTTCTACCTCACTTGTATCGTGCAAAGAAGGATCAAACTCGTTGATGACAGGAAGTCTGTTAACTATTTTGGTAGGCTGGATTAGGGTTGCATGACATGCCCATCATCCACCGTTTCCTCGCTTACTTGCAAAGATGGGCAAGGCTCAAAGCAGGTCAATCGCAAATTGTATCTTGATGTTGACATGACTTGCAAACCAAATGAGCTTCCAATTGTATGACCTGACAATCAAACGCTGGCCAATCAAATGCAAACAAACCAATTAAATCAATCAAACAAATCATTTGCAACCACAATGTGGTTTATATCAAATGTTCGTCATTAAACTTTGATCAAATAAGCACTTAAAAGTATCTATAATGCATACGGAGCATTACAACTCCTAATTTATTCTTAATCTAAAGACATGACATCGGAATAGATCTCTAATCTGATAGCTAATAGATCTCTCTGTCACATTGTAGTTAGTCTAACCTGTGATGTTAGAATTCTCGACAGTTTATTTTCAAAGAAGAAAGGATCATTGGCGTTGTGGCATATGCTCTTATTTTTATTACAATAACTGCTCATCAAGTGCAGGGATGATAGAAAGGGGACCATAAAACATGATAATCTGTGAAGCAGTGTGTGATTGTAACATCTTTCACATACGTCCCAGTTAAAAATAGTATCTAGTGCTATTTTTAAATGCAGATAGCAATCTTAGTGGTGCTTGGACTAGTAATATTACTATGGGTCTTTGTGGGGACAAGTTAAATAAGGATCTGTAGATTTGGCAATATCAAAGTCATTAAGTAATAGACCTTAAGTCCATAAGTGCTTACTGCTCGGAACTTGTGCTACCATGGCAGATTCTAGGTTTAGCGCTTAAAATCTTTTGGCTTGCTCTTTATTTAAGGACTGGGCTGCTTTTTCAAAGTTTACTGAGCATTGCTGGGCTTGATTTTAGCTCATAATGATTGCATGCTAGCTATTACTTGTGTTCCTAGGAGGACAAGCATTACTGGGCTTGATTTTAGCTCATGATGATTGCATGCTAGCCATTACTTGTGTTCCTAGGAGGAAGAACTTTGGACATAAAGCATCCACATTGCACAAGCTGCAGTATCTCCTTTCTAATCCGTATGGCTCTTGTTGCTCACTAAATTTTAATTTCCACTACAAGATCAGGATGGAAGCAATTTCCCCTCAAACAGAGTCCATAGTGCTGGGATACATTATCAAGTTTAGATTGCAAATAAGGGAGATGGAGTTTAGGCATAAGCAGGAGAGAAGGCACATGGGATTATCAAGAATCAACGTCAAGAAATGTAGATTTGTAATGAAAAATGAATTTGGAGATTGAGGGAAGTTGCTCTTAGAGTCTTGCCATATTCCCTTTGATGGAGGCTTTGCATTTCTTACGATATTCTTAAATCTGGTGAATGAACGTTCTTTTATTCGTTCGACACATTTTTTTTTCCTACAAACCCTAAACTCATGTCATATGTGAACCTCAACTAGCTTCACAACATTCTGTTTGAAAGGTTGTGTAAGTCTGGGTTGATCTCCTGGCAGATGAACATTTGTGTATACTTTTCCTGGAGCTATGTTGCTGCAGTTTGTCTTAAATTTTTTTGGCTAGGAGAGGTGGACATTTACATGGTATCCATTAACAAGATGTTGTAATGAATGACGATCACAGAAAATTAATGAGTTTGTTTGTGAGAATAATAGCACACATGCAAAAGTTCCTTTCAACACCCTGCTCACTTTAGCCACTAGTTTCTTCATCACCGTCATCGTATATGGACGATCACAGACAGATTCAATGATCTCGCTTAGAAGTTAGAAGCGTCAAGCGATTTCAAGTCGATGGTATTCATGTTGGGAACCGTTGTTTTCAGAAAAGAAGACTGGGGACCATCTGCGCCAGATGGTCCCCTAGCCCGTTTTTGAAACACTTTTTTGTTGTAGGTAAAGACGGGAAACCATCTGCGCCAGCGCAGATGGTTTCCTTGCTCTCTTTTGAGACCTATTTTTTGAAAGAATGATTACAGGTTGTACGATCACAGACAAAAAATTGTTATTTTCAATTCAATGGACGATCACAAACAGAAAACCATTGCTTTTAATTCAATGGATGATCACAGACAAAAAATTGTTGTTTTTAATTCAATGGACGATCACAGACAGAAAACCGTTGTTTTCAATTCAATGGTTCAGGCATCCGATTTTTTTGGACCATTGTATTCTAAAAAAAAAGACTGGGGACCATCTGCGCCGGCGCAAATGGTCCTCTAGCTCGTTTTTGAAATAGTTTTTTGCGATGGGAAACCATCTGCGCTGGCGCAGATGGTTCCCTTGCTCTCCTTTGAGACCTATTTTTTGGTAAGCAGAGACGAAATGGTTCTCCATCCCTCAGTGTTGAACAAAAACGAGGGAGGTCGCTGATCGGAGGGCATGGAGGTCGTTGATCGGAAGTGATGGAGGTCGATGGTCGCAGGCAAGCAAAAGGATGTAAGGCATTTTTTTTAAGAGCCGTTACAAATAGGGCCCAGGCTGTAGGTAATAGGTTTCCGGCCATTTTGGTATTTTGTATGCATATATTGCCTGTACAAGCCTTGGGACCTACAAGCCTTGGGACTTGGTGCACAAGTCTTTCACAAGTCTTGGGACTGGGTGTACAAGATATTGTTTGGACTCTTTGATCTAGCGTTTTCTGCTTTTGATGAGAGGACGTGAAGGAATCTACTGCTCGGGGCAGACATAGTACATCCTTGACCCACCTTTCATTTTTGTTGTGTGACGATCCACTTAGTGTCCACTTTTTCGAGAATGTCAGACTTGTTTTTTCCATTTGAGTTCAAATTCAAAAAAATCTTTATTGCGACTTGTATTTAGAATATCTTTTTATTGTTAGTATAACACCACATGCAATTCTCATGATCTTACAGGATCAAAACATAAGTTTTAGTTATTGTAAAACTTACCTTGAGCAAGATTTATGCATCCAACGCCACCATTGAGATATTCCAAAGTAATATTCACAATGTTTGAGTATAGCATTCAAGCAGCTCAACCAGCACCTCATGGAGTACATTTCATGTTGGAGCCATTTTTATTTCGTCATGTTTGACATTGATAGTAAATAAATGATGTAAATGTGGATTAAGTAGCAAATGAGATTGCAACTCGTAGACTAACATGAACGGATTGCTATCGGGTGCTAACATTACTATCTGAGGACATGCTAGATATTTGAGGTTCCTTGCCAATTGTTTTGATTCAAAATACAAAGATCAAAAGCAATATGTGTGAAGAATTGAAAAAGATTATCTATGTTAGATATAGGGGTCTTATGTTTTTTATATCAAGCATCTAGGTGTAGGATGTTGATAGGAACAAATTTGGCATAGATGGCAAACTATGCATTTCCACTTGTAATGCCACTATTGAGCCAAAATAGAGTAAGAGGCTAAACTCGTGCCAATCAGAGTGTAGACAAGTGTAATGCTTTTGTTTGATGAATTCTAAGAGGTCCAATAGGGTTTAGAGGTGGAACCATGTGAGGTCCAATAGGAATTTGAGGTTTGCTTGAATATAGTCCAATAGAGTTTAGAGGTGCATGGATCAATGGTCCAATAGGATTAAGAGGTGACAAAGTCTAGTCCAATCATAGTTAAGCATAGTGGTAGCTCGTGGATCTACTAGTATCATTGTACTCCTCATTTTGGATCTAATTGATTTGGTGATTGTGTGGATTTTGAGTGTCATTGGATTTCTAGCTTTCTAAAGTGGGCATAATTTCCACTTGTAATGGCTCTCCAAAGTGTGCTAATTTTAGAAGAATCAAGACAAGAGTACAAGCTCTTGAGGATGGACAAGCTCTCTCTCACTCATAATGATGGCAAAGCTCTCTTTGCCAAGGATAAGCACAAAGGGAGGAGCAAGAACCAACATCAACAATCCTCAAGCAAGGACAAAGTCAAATCCAAAGACAAAGATGAGGAGGAAGATGATTCCTCTAATGCTTCATCATCCAAGCTCAAGAAGAAGAAGATCAAGTGCTTTTATTGTGGCAAGAAAGGCCATTACGGACACTTGACTCTTGGTTGAAAGGGTGGTAAGGGCTGACAAGAATGATGGACCTAGAAAAGTACAAATGATGATTGCAAGGGATTTGATCTCATCAACTCTAACCAAGCCTGATCGCCTACCAGATGAGGTTGTTGGAGATTTGGAGCTTGGAAACTTTTTGGATGAGTTGATTCCTCTTGTCCAAAACAGGAGGTACATCATTTATTTATAAATAAATATCTGTTTTGAGATTTCTTTTTTTGAACCCTTGAAATACTTCCAATTCATGTTGCATCCACCTATCTAGGTTACGTCGGATGGTCTCCAAGGCAAAAAACACAGTGATGCCTTTGGGAGATGGTTTGGACAGTCTTCTACACCTAAAAAAGAATTCAATGTATGACTTCTTTCATGGTAGTAGATTTCCAGGACAAGATTCTTTGGAGGAACGATGCTTTGTTTTCAAAATGTCAACGAAGGGACCTGCTTCAGGAGTGAAATCGAATGCGACGAACAGGCAATGGCGATCTAAAAAAAGTTTGGGTCCAATTTGATCACACGAGAAGAGTAGTTGGGTGGTCAACAATGGCATGTCATGTCTACGATCCAAGGTACTTTTGTTTTCTTTTCGAACCATATGAGACAACTTTTCTCTTTTAATATAAACTTATTATTTTATCCTGTTCAGTGTGCAAGAGCTATTGAGCATAGCTACATGTGACATGAAGGAAGAGGATATTGGGGCACAAATTCTATTTTGGGAGATGCTCAATGCAGTCATGGAGCGTTCTAGCCATAACAATGCCGACTTTTGTGGGTTCATGGCAGATGAGGCCCAGGCAAACTGGAGGGCGGTTAGAACAGTGTACAATGGGGGTGCAGACTATGTCATGAGTGGTCGTGAGAGGTCATGCCTATTCCATTGGGAACAAAGCCTCGTGAGACACACCAATGCATATGTTCCCAAGGAACAAATGAATTAACACAAGATATTATGCGAAAATTGGAGGGCTGCCGCAATTAGGGAAGAAGCATTGGAACATTACAGGTTAATTAGGCAGTGGTGGAGGACAACAAAAGTGAAGGAGTCCGATATCCCAACTTTGGATAGTTGGTTGAGTTGGTGGAATGTCAGAATAGCTCATTGGGATGATTTCATAGTGGCAGTAAGTTTTTTCCACACCCTAAAATAGCAAATATGATTTTCTTTTAGCATTTTTAACTGTTTTTGTTATTAGATACTGAGATGTTTGTTTTTTGCATTCTTAAGGTGTTGGATAGCAATGCTACTACGAATACTCCGCGAACCAATTTATCTGAATCCAAACATGGTAGCTGGCTTGTTGGAGAGGGGCAAAAGGATAAGATTCCTTGTATGATGCAGCTGTATCTGATATGGCAAACGCTCTTTTGCAAAGTGCAAAACAACATGCATATATTACAGGAAAACATTTGGGTGCTGGACCAAGCGTGGAGCTACATCACATATGACATTTCATGAGGAGTATTATTCATCATTGATGGCATTTGAAGGTGACAAGAAGGTGATCTACATGGCCAATGATGGTGAGTGTGAATCAAAGGGATTGGCACAATTCCTATTTTCCTATCTATTAATAGGAATGTGAATTTGAAGGATGTTTTCATTCCATCTATCACTAAAAATCTTCTTAGTGTGAATCAAATGCTTGACAAGGGATTCAAAGTGGAGTTTGATGGTTATGCTTGTTTGATCAAGAAGGAGGATGAATTGATTGCAAAAGGTAAGAGGCAAGGTAAGTTGTTCAAACTTGTTAACCAAGTTGGATGTATGGAAAAGGAGCAATTGTCAATGCAAGAGGTATGGCACAAGAGATTGGGGTATCTCAGCTACAAGTCATTGGAGGTGATGGCAAAGAGGCAAGTTGTTTTTTGTCCTCCCAACTCTTTAACAAGCTTGAAGCATGTTTGTGAGCAATGTGCTATCAAAATCACATAGGCTACCTTACAAGAGATCTAGTTCAAGGTCAAGTGAGCCTTTTCAACTTGTGGATTTGGATATTCATGGTATTACTACAATTATCAATGGAGGTGCTAATATGTATGTGACTTTTATTGATATTTTAGTAGATTTTGTTGGGTGTATCTACTACAAAGAAAAGATGAGATGTTTGATGTCTTTGTCATCCCGAGTGTCAAGTTTTTCAAAACTTTTGGATTCATTTGCTATATCAACATCACTCTTGATGATAGGACAAAGGAGGATCCATCTTCAAAGAAAGGTATATTTGTTGGTCATAGTGAGGTGAGCAAGGCTTAAATTTTTTTTATTCCTTCAACTAAGAAAGTGGTCATTGGAAGAGATGTCATTTTTTATGAGAAAAACTTTTCAAAAGTTTTTTCAAGTGGTGGTGTGGATGTTGGATCTAAACTTCTTGATGTTGATGACATTGATGATACTTTGGATGTTGATGTTGAAGAGCCTACTTCAAATCAAAAGCCAAGGAGGACATCAAGGCAAAGGCAACAACCTTTGAGGCTCACTTATAATGAAAAAAGTAAGCAAGTTGTTGGTGGTACAAACTATGCTTTCCTAACCTCTTTTGATGAACCTACATGTGTAGATGAAGCAAGACAAAAAGAGGTGTGGGTCCAAGCAATGGCTCTTGAGTATCAAGCTCTTATGAAGAATGACACATGGAGATTGGTGGAACTTCCAAAGGACAAGAAGGCTATTGGATGCAAGTGGATCTTCAAAGTGAAGACAAACCAAGATGGATCAATCAACAAGTAAAATACAATGTTGGTAGCAAAAGGACATGCACAAGAGTATGGAATTGACTATGATGAGACCCGTGGCAAAGATGGTAAGCATTCGGGTCATCATATCTCTTGCAACACTTTTTGGATGGGATCTATGGCAATTGGATATCACAAATGCATTCTTGAATGGTGATCTTGAGGAAGAGTTGTCTATAGAGCAACCCAAGGGCTACATTTCAAATGGCAAGCCTAATTATGTGTGTTTTCTACACAATGAGGCAATTTGGCTAAGGAATCTGCTTGCAGATATTGAAATTATCCAGTCACATCCAATGACCCTCTACTGTGACAACCAAAGTGCCATTGCACTATCTCTGAATCCGAGATTCCACTCCAAAAATAAGCATATCGAAATCTGATATCACTATCTTAGAGAGAAAGTACAAAGCAAGGAAATAAATTTGGTTTACTGTAGGACAACGTTATAGGTAGTAGATTACTTCACCAAGGCTCTAACAAAGGAGCATCACAACCTACTAAATGTGAAGATCTTGTATGGACTTAAGCAAGCACCAAGGAGTTGGTATGCTAAGCTTAAAATCTTTCTACTTTCTCAAAATTTCAAGATGAGTGAGCATGATCATTCACTCTACTATAGATTTGTTGGAAATGATGTTAACATTCTTGTAATTTATGTGGATGATATTATTTTGAGTGGAGACAACAATCAAGATATTGATGATATCAAGATTCCACTAAAAAAAGAGTTTGATGTGCATGATCTTGGTCTTTTGCATTATATCTTGGGAATGGAGGTATTTAGAACTTCTCAATCTACTTTCATTTTTCAAGAGAAGTATGTCAATTCTATTCTAGAAAGATTTCACATAGTAGATGCTAAATCTTGTGATACACCAATGGAGTCAAATGTAAAGCTCACTATAAGAGGTAATGAAAGATCCTTCGAGGACATTGCTCTCTATAGGAAGCTAGTTGGTTCACTCATATATCTAACTATCACAAAACCTTAGCTATTGGGTGGGTATATGAAGTCAATTTATGCATGATCCTAGTGTGGAGCATTGGAAGCTAGGCAAGAGAGTATTGATGTACGTCTCAGGTTCTAGAGATTTTGGAATTATTTACGGAGGATCATCACCTAACTTATATGGATTTTCAGATTTGTACTTTTCTGGAGATCAAATGGATAGGAAATCCATAAGTGCACATGCTATTTTCATAGGTGATAGAGCTATAGTTAGAATTAAAGTTAGAATCACCGTGTTACTGTACTGTGGGTCCTATCAGTGGATAAGGATCAGTTGGCCTCGCCACGAGGCAAGTCGACGGGACACGCATCCCGCCAACGGCAACCTGGGTCATGCATGGGTTGCCTGAGTGAACAACTATATGTACAGTGTAATTTCATTTTGAGAAATACAGTTGCTATGTGAGCTTGCTGAGGAAAGTGATTTTCTGTCTGTGTTACTGTGTAGCATGATCTGTGATCCTGTGCAAAGCAAATTCTAAGTTGGTATCAGAGCCGTACAGGGAGTGTACACAATACAGTGTCACCGTTGAAGAGAGCTTTGGGAGAACTGTCTTCTGAGAGTTCGGGGTTTTACGGCGGGTTGAAGATGGAAAGAGAAGCACTGGTGCACGGTTTCTAATTTATAGAGGCTTGCTAAGCTCAGCAGAGGGATTATTAGCCCGTGCATAGCATCAGACAGGGAAAAATTTGGTGAAAAATTGACAATTTTGAAGCTAGCTGAAAATTAAAACCGGACTTGGGGTTACGATTTTTATACATAACTGGTGATTTCTTTGCTGTTTGTGCACCGTTTTAGATGACGTAAGGACAGGAAGGAAGCTAATCACAATTTCAATCAACCATGGAGAGATTCTGAGGTTTATGTCAGAGATTTGTCTCCAGACAGTTAACCTAGCAGAATTGCGGTAAAAAGGTGAAAAAGCCACTTTGTCAAGTTGAGCTAAAATCACCGTTTCTCCACGGAATATCCTGACTGAACACTCTATAGTCATGGATTTAGTAGGGCGACCCTGCTCCAGGCCTCAGATCGTGCTCAAAATGATCCACATGAGAGCTTGATCTGATGTTTTTCAGAGAAGGGAGACGCGGCCGCAAGCAGGGAAGTCGCAGACAGTTCGCGCGCCCAACGCAATGAAGAACTCAGTGTACCGAAGATCATAGCGTCTGCAAGAGTTTGGTTCGATGCCCAGATGTACTCTGAACCTTTATATGAGGTGTCAAATGAATCAACGGTCCAGAATCTGTGATGGGAGAGAAATGTGAACCACAAGATTTGGTTCAGCCATTGGATGAGCTTTAAACAGGGTCCTGAAGAATTGAAGTGCATTCTGGCCTTCAACTTCATTAAAAATTTTCATCCTGAAATTTGAGCTGGGTCCCGTCACAAGTGAAGAGTGAAGTTTCTTCAAAGTGAAGAAACAGTTCAAAAGCTAGAAAAGTCCCTATTTTTGGGTCCTTTGCCCGTTTTGACCCAAACGAAAGGCTATAACCTCCAAACGAAGGGCACCCAGACTGTACCTACAAGTACAGTACATCAAAACAGAGCAGTTGCAGCAGAGAAAGTGTTTGGAGTACGCCAGAAGTAGTTTCACCATTCCATTGGGCACGTTGTTGGGAGTTGACGACCGAGTGCATTTCGGAAGGCGACGCCGATTTGGCTTTCAAATTGGTGGAAAAGCGGCGAGTGGCCTGGTAAGAAAAAAAAGTGCAGGTCATTATTTTCAGCTTCTGACATCACTGTTGGCCTCGACATACTGTTCTTAGCCTAAGGCAGAAGTTTCAAGCAGTTTTGCGATGGCAAACATGGGAGAGTCCATTTTGAGTGAAAGTTGCAAATTGGACGGGATTTTCAACTATGCAGTGTGGAAATTCAAAATGAAAAACATACTGATGGAGAAAGATGTGTGGGAAGTCATCACAGGTGATGAGAGAAGGCTGCCAAATGAAGCAGACATCAAAGTGTTCGACAAAAAGATGAGGAAAGCTTTGACCTTCATTAATTTGTCAGTGAAGGATCACATCATTACCCACATTTGTGATGCTATTACACCCAGACAGACATGGGATGTGCTAAAGGAGCAGTTAGACGTCAAATCCATCACGAATCATGTTTCTGAAGTCAAAGTTGAATAGTGACTACATGGAGCAAGGAGAGCACATTCGGACGTACATGACCAGAATCAAGACAATGAGAGATGAACTGCATTCTATTGGAGAGCGCATACGTGATGTGGAGATGGTGCATAATGCATTATGCGGCATTGCAGAACCCTATCAGATGTTTGTGAGCGGAATAGCATCAAGAGAAATATTGCCAACCTTTGACGAGCTCACGGGAATCTTGATGCAGGAAGAGCAACGACGAGAAATAGTGAAAGCTAGACGTCAAAATACTGATGATCAGGCACTTGCGACACGCCAAAAACAAGGCAAGGGCAAGGGCAAGAAGAAGACTAAGCAGCAATTTGCCAAGTCTCAGGAGGATGAGGGATCTTCCAGCAAAACTAAGAAGAAAGACAAGTACTTCCATTGTGGTAAAAAGGGCCACTGGAAGAGTGAATGTCGCAAATTCTTGGCGGAACAAGGCAAGGGAAAACCAAAACAAACAGGTAACCTTGTCAATGAAGGTGAGATTGAAGACTCTAGCATCTTCATATCTGCATTTTCATCTAATCAAGATGATCAGACATGGTATATTGACTCAGGAGCCACAAGACACATGACAGGTAACAAGAACTGGTTCAGTAGTTTGAAGGCGTTGGATAATGGGACATCTGTTTCACAAGCAAATGGTGAAGTGTGCATGATCAAGGGATAGACACAGTTTTAATCCAACTGCCTGATGTCAAAAGCAGGATGATCAGGGAGGTACTTTACGTACCAGGTTTGAAGAAAAATCTACTTTCTGTTGGAGTCATTACTGATCAAAAGTTGAAAGTCTAATTCGCCCATGATCGTTGCTTTGTGAAGGATGCGAACCAAAAGTTCAAAGTTATTGTGAATGGAGTAAGAGAGCCCAATACAAAATTGTACAGGTTGAATGCTACAATCAAGGGGCAACATGGACTTGTATCATCCGTTCCTTCGCAAACTGAGTTGTGGCACAAGAGGCTTGGTCACTTGAACTTGGGAAGCCTCAATTTGATGAGAAAATTGGAGATGGTAACAGGACTGCCTACCATAGAAGATCACTTGAAGTCGATGTGCGAATCTTGTATATATGGGAAGCAACATCGAGAGAAGTTCAATAAAGGGGGTGTTGCAAGAGCAAAGAACATCCTGGATTTAATCCACACAGATTTATGCGGGCCCATGAGGACCATGTCCTTAGGAAAAGCCTTCTATTTCATGACCTTTAATGATGATATGTCACATAAGACGTGGATCTACTTCTTGAAG
The DNA here is from genome assembly GCA_029204225.1 of Diphasiastrum complanatum. Taxonomy (NCBI): domain Eukaryota; kingdom Viridiplantae; phylum Streptophyta; class Lycopodiopsida; order Lycopodiales; family Lycopodiaceae; genus Diphasiastrum; species Diphasiastrum complanatum. The sequence goes on from CM055101.1 coordinate 2,082,185, forward strand.
AAGAAATCAGATGCTTTTGATAATTTCAAGAACTTCAAAAACTTGGTCGAAAATCAGACAGGTAAGAAGATCAAAGTCCTAAAATCAGATAGTGGAGGTGAGTATAAGTCTAATGACTTCAATGATCTTTGTGATCAATGTGGGATTAAAAGACAATTTACGCAAGCTCATACTCCTGCTCTCAATGGTGTAGCTGATCGCAAAAATTGTACGATTGTGGAAAGTGCCAGATCTATGCTAGCTGAGATGAAATTACCAAAAGATTTTTGGTCTGAAGCATGTAGCTTGACAGTCTATCTTCAAAATAGAAGTCCTACCATTGCCATACCAAAAATAACACATGAGGAAGCATTCACAAAGAAGAAGCCAAAGGTGAACCACTTGCGAATCTTTGGATGTAAGGCCTTTGTACATATTCCTAAGGAAGAAAGACGCAAACTTGATGTAAAAGCTATCAAGTGCATATTCCTAGGATATGATGATCGCGTGAAGGGCTATAGATGTTTTGATCCAGTCGAAAACAAAATCCATATAAGTCGAGATGTTATCTTTGATGAATCCAAGATGTATGAAGATGAAGATGCTGAGAAGATAGACACATCCAGTAGGAAAAATGGTATAGTGAGGATACCACCTGATGATGATCCATTCATTGACCTTCCGAGTGATGAACATGAGGATACATCTCAAGATACTACTACTCAACCTCAAGAAACAGGTTGGAGAGGTAGGGACAAACCTTTTGGTGCAAGAAGGATTGAAATTGCAGGTGACAAACGCAAGGAGAAGGATGTACCGTGGGATACATTTTCACCAGGAAGCCGATCACCTGACAGAAAGCTCCCTAAGTGGTTTGAGAGATTGATGGGGGCCGTGATATAGATGACTTTCCAGGATCATCTAACCAGGGAGAGCTACGAAGATCAACAAGAGAGAAGATACTACCTGAAAGGTATGAAGCAAATTATGCTCTGTTATCCAGCATTATTCAAAGTAAAGAACCTTCGACTTATGGTGAAGCGATTGATGATGACATCTGGATCAAGGCCATGGGAGAGGAGATGGAGTCAATTGCTAAGCATAGCACATGGGACTTAGTAGAACCACCAGTTGGCAAGAAACCCATTGGTTGCAAATGGGTATACAGAACTAAGTACCATGCAGATGGAAGCATAGCAAAGCACAAAGCAAGATTGGTAATCAAAGGGTACGCACAAAATAAAGGCATTGACTATGAGGAGACCTTTGCGCCGATGTGTAAGTGGAATACTCTACGTCTACTTATTGCTTTAGCTTCACATTTTGGTTGGCCTTTGCATCAGATGGATGTGAAATCTGCTTTTCTAAATGGTGAGTTAGAAGAAGAAGTGTTCATGGATCAACCTGAAGGCTTTGTAACGAAAGGACAGGAAAATAAAGTATGTCACTTGAATAAAGCGCTTTATGGTCTTAAACAAGCACCACGTGCGTGGTATAGCAGGATTGATGCCTACTTTCGTTCAAAGGAGATGGTGAGAACACATTCTGATCCAAATCTATATGTCTTATGCTTTGATGGTATGGTTGCTTTGATTGCTCTTTGTGTTGATGACTTGATTATTACGGGAAATAATCAAGAGATGATAGACATGATCAAGAAAGACCTCATGGAACAATTTGAGATGACGGATCTCAGCCTGATGCATTACTGCCTTGGAGTAGAAGTGTGGCAAAAAGGACATGAAGTGGGTTTAACACAGGTGAAGTATGTCAAAGAGTTGTTGCACAGGTTTAGGTTGTAGGATTGCAAACCAATAAACACTCCTATTGAACCAGGTAAAATGCTTTCTAAGCTTGATGAATCACAGTCATTTGATGCTACGCTATATAGACAGTTAGTAGGGAGCTTGATTTACCTTACCACAGCTAGACCAGATATATGCTATGTTGTTGGCATTGTAAGTCAGTTTATGGCAGCACCTACGGAAACGCATTGGAAAGCAACTAAACGCATTTTGCATTATGTGAAAGGCACTTCAGAGTATGGCTTGATTTACAGGAAGCATGATGGTTTACCTGAGTTGTGTGGCTATGTGGATGCGGATTGGGGAGGTGACTATGATGATCGTAGATCTACCATAGGATATATATTCCAGTTTTGTGATAATTGCTTTTCCTGGTCTAGTAAGAAGCAAAGTACAATTGCTCTTTCCACCACAGAAGCAGAGTATAAGGCAATGTGTAGTGCTGCACAAGAAGCTATATGGTTGAGACAAACCTTGGAAGAAATTGGCATAATGCAGAAAAATCCCACAACTTTACATAGCGACAGTCAGAGTGGCATTCAGCTAGCAAAGAATCCAGTGTTCCATGCGAGAAATAAACACATTGAGATTCAATATCACTTCATACGTGAGAGGCTGCTGAGTTGTGAAATTCATATTGTTCATTGTAGCATAGAAGAACAACTAGCTGATATTTTCACTAAGCCACTTACTGGAGAAAAGTTTGATAAATTTAGATCAAAACTTTCTGTATTTAAAGTTTGTTGACTTTAAAGCTGTGTATATGACTGTATAAAAAGTGACTCTACTTTAAGGGAGAGAGTTAGAATTAAAGTTAGAATTATTGTGTTACTGTACTGTGGGTCCTATCAGTGGATAAGGATCAGTTGGCCTCGCCACGAGGCAAGTCGACGGGACACGCATCCCGCCAATGGCAACCTGGGTCATGCATGGGTTGCCTGAGTGAACAACTATATGTATAGTGTAATTTCATTTTGAGAAATACAGTTGCTATGTGAGCTTGCTGAGGAGAGTGATTTTCTGTTTGTGTTACTGAGATCTGTGTTCCTATGCAAAGCAAATTCTAAGTGCTATCTCATGGATGTCAAAAAAACAAGCAACAATCTCATTATCTTCTAGTGAGGCTGAGTACAAAGCCTTGACTTCATGCACAAAGTAGATGCTATGGATTAAAAGGATGGTAATAGATTTTCACTTGCTAGATTTTTCAGAGAGTCCAATCATCGTTTGTGATAACCTTTCAGCCCAAAGATTGCAAGCAATCCTATTTTTCATGCAAAGCGCAAGCGTATTGAAGTGGCTTATCATTTTGTGAGAGAACAAGTCAACTTCAACATGTTTCTTCAAGGGAGTGTATTCAAATTGATTCCCTCAAGTTACAGACTTTTCAAGACTAGATGCTCAAAAACTTTTGAGTTGAGTTTTTTCTCGAAAACGACAAAGCTGTGAAAAATGCAAAAATTATGCTTGGTCAAGGCCAAATCTATGTATATAGGATGATTACACATGTGTGGAGTGTGTTCCCACATGTGAATAGATGTACTTTTCATGTAGTACAATCATATAGCTTGTACATATAGTTTAAATCAAGTTCTATTGGCTAAAAAGGCCTAAATCATGTTTTTTAGTCATATGCCACATGACATCAATCTAGAGATTACATGAAGCCACACCATGAGATTAGGTGTCAAAACCCATGTGTAGAGGTCTGCTCACATGCGTGGAATAAACTGAGGAAGTCAAATTTGCACTTCTAGAAGAGTTTTTCCTAGTTCTCTACATAGAAGAAAAATGGACCAAAAGTGCTCAAAATAGAAGGTTTTGTCCAAGTGTCAATTTTGCATGATGAATCATCACATGACAAAACACCCTCACACATGTGAGATTAGAGGGATGATCAGTACCACGAGCTCTCACTTTTTGTATATATAGAGCCACATTTGGCCATAATCAACAAGCAACACCAATCTTGGTTTTGGAGGCAATTCTTGTCAATTTCATCATTTGTCTTGATTTTTCTTGATAGTTTTGAGTTCCTATCATATTGTACTTTGATTTCAAGCTGGAGTCCGTACTCTGACAGGTTTTCACATGTGTGAAACCAACAAGTACAATTCCCTTTCATTTATGATTGTTCTTGTTAGATTTTCTCATCTAAATTTGATCCAGATTGATCTAAATCTTGTGTAGATTGATAGATCAATTGTATCTAACATCCAATCACTCTTGTGGATCATTTTAGGATCCATTCTTGGTCCAATTTTGTAGATTTCTACAAAGCTTTAGTCGAAGAAGAACTTGTTGAGTTGAAGGAGTTATTTGCCGACACAGTTCAAACCTGTACAGGGCCAGATGCTCATGATGAATATCTGAAGGCTCTGAAAAAGATTGAGAACCCGTCGAAGCAGCTCCAATCAACACAAGTTTGTTCGGGAGCTGTTGATCACTTAGAATATGCTCAGGCAGTGATAAGCTGGTTATGGAAGGGTTGTCTATGTTGGGCCATAATCTAGGGTAAGTTTAAAGTTTTGCCATTCGGGTCAATTGAGTTATACATAGGTTCAACCTCCATGTATGCTTTAGAATACATTAGAAAAAAAGAATATCAATTTTTAAAGCACGACTATACGAAGCGAAAGTTTTGGAGGAGGCATGCACAATTCAAATTTTATTTACCTACAACTTGTGCATATATGGAAGAATTTGACAATGCAAATCTTTTGTGGCATCTCTAGAGTTGTATGATTTATATATCGACTAGGAGTGCAACTTTTCTCACTACTTTGTAGAAATCAAGCACAATTTACAGGATCGAAGCAAGTCTCACAAATATAAATCATTCCTGTACTTATACATATTGGCAGTTCGGAATATTTGTAGCAAAGACATCATTTTTCGTTCAGAACTTATTTGTAAATTGTAAATTTTTACAATTTTCATCTCGTCTGTTCAAACAAATTACACTACTTGCAATGGAATTTAGACATGGTTTGGTTCAATCTTTCTTTGACAAGTGTAGGATGCTCAAAGAAATCACAATTGACTCAACTTACAATGGCTTTATATGAAACAATGTGACAAACAACTTAGAACAATGTCTAGATCTCGAGTTTGTGTTATTGGTATGCACAGATATGGAATTTTGGATCAAACAAGCAATTTTTGGTCAAATAAAAAAGTGTCCACACAGGTCTAGGCACCCTACCTACCCATAATCAAAAGCTTATGACTTTTGATTTTCTCATCAAATTGATTTGAAACAAATTGCAATGGGAACATGACTTTTCTAGCTTTCCAACAAGCTATCTAGTCACTATCTTTGGATTAAGCATCAAAGAGAGCAAGAGGAATGAAGCTGATTTCCATACATGTGAAATCCGTACAGTCATGAAAATTTCTATTTTGGTCTCTTTGATTCACAAACTTCTCAAGAAATGATAGAAAATTGTGGAAAACTGCTTTCTAGCTTGAATAGAATTCAATATTTCTCATATATGAAATGATTATAGCGTGGTAAGCTTAGTTCGGCTCTGATACCGTGCGAAATTTCCAGAAGTTCACACGTGTGGGAAAAAGTTTGAATGATGTTCCTAAGCTTTGTGCTTGCACATAGATCAATTGTAGCTTGAAAATCAAGATCTATCTTTAGATTCTATGGCTAAATCACAATCTAGCATGCTAACAATCAATAATTAATTACTTTCACACGTGTGGAGAAAATACATAAAAAAATAATTGTCATGACATGCTTACAAAGAAATGCAATATAATGTAGTATAATGAGTGTCGTTCCCCATGAAGAGGGCACAAAGTAGGGATATTCTGTCATTACTGGAGGAGTTTAGGATTTAGCAATGAAGTTCAGTGAAATGGAAGAATACTCTGGTTGTCATAGGACATTTATGAATGGCAGCCAGTACTAGCAAGGAAATTGTACAGGGCAAAACAATCAACAGAGAAAATATTCAGAATGTTCAACCATAAAGTTTAGATTCTGGAGAACAGTGTCTTGGAGAAACTAACCAGCAACTCAGTATTAAGATCACAAACAGGGCCGAGAACAAGATCTTTGCACTATAAACCAGGTTTCAACTTAGACAATACATCATATTTCACAAGGCCAAATGATTGCTCTGACAATACTTACAATGAACTATCTTGTCTCTCAACAGCCAAGATAAACTTGCTACTGTGAGTGAGAGTTGGAAGTGATTGAATGCTTGTAGTAGTGTGTTTTTGCCATAGAATCAAAGATAGATTTTGAATCTCAATCTAGTCTTGATCTTGGTGCATCTACACACCTTAGGAGATCACAAGTACATGTTGTGGACAATCCACACATGTGAAATCAACAAGAATGAGATGCAAACTCTAATAGATATTGATCAAATATGAATCAAAACATAAAATAATATTTTTGTCTGTACAATAACAGTAAGATATTGTATTTCACACATGTGGATCTGAAAATAACAATTAATAAGCATTCTACACATAGAATTGTGGGAAGTATTAAAAAATTATTCTAAGTAAAAACAAGATGCTCTCCTCGGGTAGAGAGAGAAAAACCATCATGAGCTCTCTGGTAGAGAGCGAGAGCTAGAAATCCAATGACACTCAAAATCCACACAATCACCAAATCAATTAGATCCAAATGAAGAGTACAATGATACTAATAGATCCACGAGCTACCACTATGCTTAACTATGATTGGACCACACTCTGCCACCTCTTAATCCTATTGGACCATTGATCCATGCACCTCTAAATTCTATTGGACCATTTTCAAGCAAACCTCAAATTCTATTGGACCACTCATGGTTCCACCTCTAAATCCTATTGGACCTCTTAAACTTCATCAAACAAAAGCATTACACTTGTCTACACTCTGATTGGCACGAGTTTGGCCTCCTACTCTATTTTGGCTCAATAGTGGCATTACAAGTGGAAATGGATAATTTGCCATCTATGCCAAATTTGACCCTATCAACATCCTACACCTAAATGTTTGACTATGAAATTCTATGAGACCCCTATATCAAACATTTTTTATTTACTTTACAATTCTTCACACGTGGGAACATCCTCCACACATGTGAGATTCACTTACAAACTTCTATCATACAAAATACCAAGCTAGATTTTTGCCAATTTCTCACACTCCTCAAAAAATAGCTTGGAAAGGTACTAGATGACTTGAGAAGTTTGTAAATCTTTTTGAGTGGATCCTTTGGTATGCACAAGAAGTGAAGATCAGCCAAGGGATCCATCATAGCAGCACCCTCACCATATCCATAATAAGATCTCTTTGTCAGAGATATCTTGCCAATGCCTTTGAAGAGTGCTCCACCAATATGCCACTATGATCATGGGCTTCCTCCATGCTTGATGATGATCTTTGCTTTGAAAGTTCCACTTGCATGATGGATGTACCATAAATAGAGAAATCTGAGGCTTCCAAGCCTCATAAGGATCATGGAGATCAAGATCATAAGATGTGAAACAATGATGATTATCAAGATTATGCTTTCTAGCTTGACTAGTCCACATACAATGAACTATATCCATGATGGATCTAATATTGATATCAAAGACTACCTTGATCATTTTTAGGCTAGTTACTCTCTCAAGGATGTAAGTGTCCACTTTGGATGCTTCACTTAATCTCAAGAGGAGTTTACAATTTGCCTCAAAACATGTGAAAATATGATTTTCAAAAAAGTGGGTACCAAGCTCAATCTTGTTCTTACTAGAACCAAGAGCATACTTTTGACAATACAATTTCTTGCTTTCAAAAAGTATTGGAAACATATCTATGTCAATAATGACAAGAAACATGTCCATACCATAAGCATCATACAAAACTAGTATAGCTTTTCTTGAATTTTGAGATCCAAAAAATTCAATGAAGCAAGATAGCATTTCAAGCAAAGAAAGAGAAGCATATATGAATGTGTTGTAGTAGATACAACATGAAAGATGCCCCTCTTTGCCATGTAAGGTGAGCCATAAGGACTAGGCCATGCATCTTGAAGATCTTCTTGAAATCATATGAAGAAGAAACTCCTCCTCACACCTTGGACCCATCGTAACTTGAATACCTTCAAAAAAGATAACTTGTGATGCCTCTTGAGAAGCCTTGATCTCGGCCACTTCCAAGATTGAATCTTCATGAAACATGACATCTCTATTCACAATCACTTTTGAAATAGAGAGTGTAAAGACACTAAAGGCCTCCTTGATGGATGGGTATCCAATCATGATCCATGAGCTTGGATCATCCTTCCTCCTTGTTTCCAAGGGAATATGTGCAAAGCAAGCACTACCAAGATCACTAAGGTGATCAAACTTAGGCTTCATCTTGAATAAAACTTCGTATGGTGCTATCCTTCAAGAGCTCCAATACTCCTCAAAGCTTTGAATAATAAGGAATAATCATACACCATAATACTTGAAGAGAGAAGATATGTGCATCTTGTGTGATCATCCTCCTTTGAAATATTGGACATATAAGAAACATCAAGAGAGTTTGCACTCTCACTTGGATCCAATTTGTAGAGCCTTCAAATCTTGATCCATATGCAAGGATCTTGTGAGAGATTTCAACTAGTTTAGTATAGTTTAGTCACATTTTGGTAAATTGTCAATAAGAGGCCAAAACTCATTTTAGACTTAGAGATAAACTTTTTGAAGTTATATTAGTTTGAAATACATTTAATAAACACTTTTGAAAAGTGTGGAAAAGTTGGTAGTCGAGTTTGAGAGAGATTCAAATTTGAACTTTGGGTACATTGAATCTAGACCCAAAAATAGTAGGGTTTACATTCTGGAGGGAAAGCCAAGTGGCCAAATAAGGTTTGAAAACTCTATAAAAGGATGTAACTCGTGGAGAGACACATCTTCTCTCTTCTATCTCTCATTTCATCATTATACATGGTTCTCTTTGGGTTCTACTACTCATTGGTGCACTATCTTGGTGTTATCTTGCAATTCTATGTGTAGAGTGATCATTTATTGCTATTTTCGGTTTCACATGTGTGAAATACAGTAGGGTACTATAATTGTACGAACAACAAACATATTTTATGTTTTGGTTCATGTTTGATCAATATCTCTTAGAGTTTGCATCTCATTTTGTATGTAGATGCTGATTTACTGAACTTCATTTGAGTGTGTTTCAATCTTAGGAAGTGGCAAGAATCATTAGATTGAGGATAGATCATAGGTTGATCAAGATTTCACTATTCTATGTGTTGATTTTCTAGTTAGAAGTGCTAGAAGATATTTGAGAGGTTCCATATCTTTGTGATTTCTTCTTGAGTTCATTTTTTGACATTCAAGAGAAGATCAGGTCACTTCAACATGGCTACAAGTGGTGGATTTATGTTGGAGATCAATGATAGGCTTACCTTAATCAACTATTCTACTTGAAAGGTGGGGATGGAGTCCTTATTGGAGATGAATGAGTTGATGGAGATTGTTGCAGGTGTGGAGGAGAGACCTCAAGCACCTCAAGATCAAGTGAGGTATGACAAGAGAGCAAAGAAATCTCTATACATGATTAAGATGAATGTTACCAATGAACTTCTCAAGGAAGTTGGTAAGTGCACATCATCTTTGGAGGCTTGGGAAGCTTTGAAAAAGCTTTATGAATCCAATTCTACATCAAGAGTGCTTACTCTTAGGAGGCAAATATTTCAAAGTTTGCAAAAGAAGGAAGAGAGTACTCATGCTTTTGTTTTGAGGGTTAAAGCATTCAATGATGAGTTAGCATGTATTGATGAAAGCATTAAGGAGGTAGAGCTTGTTCAAGTTATACTTAATGGCTTGTTGGATGATCATGCAAATCTTGTTCAAAGTTTTGCTATTCAAAAGACTTTGCCAAGTATTGTGGATTTGCAAGAGATCTTGGTGAATGAGGATTATAGGTTTCAATCAAGAGGAGGTGGATCTACATCGACATCTCATTATGAAGAGGATGCTATGTACATCAAAGGCAAGTTCAAGGGCAAAGGAAAAGGAAAGTGGTCTAAAGGGCAAGATCAAGGTGAGACTTCTTCTTTTGGCAAAAAGAAAGATAAGTCTAAGTTGAAATGCTTTTATTGTGGAATCAAAGGGCATTTTGCTAATGAATATTTGAAGAAGCAAAGAGATGAAGGTAGCAAGCAAATGAACTTTACTACTAATGATGAGGATCTAGGTGGTAGTGATTCTCTTTTGATGTGTTTTTCAAGTCCAATATCAAGTGAAGGTGACAAAGATTCATGGTGGATTGATAGTGGAGCTAGTTCACACATGACTAGTCACAAGGAGCTCTTTACTTCTTTGGTCATTATGATGGAGCCAAGAAAGCAATTCACATGGCCAATGGTGTTGAGTGTGTGATTGAAGGTATTGGTTCAATTCCTATTTGTCTCTCTATTAATAGGAAAGCAAGACTTGATGGTGTTCTTTACATTCCTTCACTTTCAAAGAATTTGCTAAGTGTTGGTCAAATGATAGAGAAAGGATACATGGTAAAGTTTGGGGGTGATGCTTGTTTCATTACAAAGGAAGAAATCTTGGTTGCTAGGGGCAATAGACAAGGTAGACTTTTCAAGCTTGATGCTTTTGTTATGGCTAACAAAAAGGATGGAATGAAAAAGGAGATTGGTCTCAACTTTTCAAAGTTACCTTTTAGCATCAATAAGATTGGTGGATCTTATGCAAAGTCTAACAAGCTTCCTTATGCTAGATCTAGGTCAAGATCTAATATGCTTCTTGGAGATGTTCATCTTTGTGCTAATTTGGCTAGTCTTGAGGATAATGATGGTGTTTCAATGGTTCTTCATGGCAAGTGCAAGCATGCAAAAGGTAAGGAAAGAGCTAACTTCATCAATGGAGGTGAAGGTTCTTCCTAGGAAAAGATTGTTGTTAATGATTTCTTTGATCATATGGAAAAGGATGTTGCTAGGTGCATGCATGAAGGAGGTGGTTCTTCTACATTCTTTTGTTATGATTCTAGGAAAGTCATTTTTCCAGCAAGTGGAGTCACATGTCTTCATAAAGAGAGTAGATCAAATGGTTCTATCAAGAGACTTGGTGAGGAAGATAGTCACAAGTCAAGAAGAAGAGAAGTATGTGAAGAGTTCAAAGTAGGATGTACTTTGAATGATGTCATTGTGAATGATAGTGAGGGAGAATCATTATTAAATGAGTCATTGCCTAAAACATTGAATAGAAGTTCTTATTTGAAAAAAGAGAGTATTTCAATCATCCTTATGTTGAAGGTACTAAACATTTTTTTCATGGCTTCTAATGTTTTTGAGGTTTCTACTTCTTATGATGCAATCATTAAGAGGGAGTCTTATGAAGGAAAGAGCAATGGAAGATTGGTTCTTGGGAAGATCCAAGGCATGGATCTCACATCTCTTCATCAACTCAAAGGATTCTATGATTGTGAATTGATCACTCATGATCGAGATGGCAAAAGGTTGGTTGGAGAAGACTACATGGAGCAAATTGTGAAAAACTCAGATCCAAAAGATGCTAAAGTTTCATAAAGATCTTGGCCATGGAAGTTATGCACATCTAGATTGAAAAAATGATAGAAATTGTGATGTTAAGCATACTAAACATCAACTAAACATCAAAATCTGATCATAAGCTTCCACAAACAGAAACTTGCTGTCCCTGTCCGTACTTCAGAGCCTACAACCTGCATTTCACACGTGTGAAGCCATAGCAACAAAGAAATCACAATTCTAGTGGCTAGAATGCAAGATATGAACAAAAAAGTGAGAGAGAAGAAGATGGACCTTCAAAGAGCATAACATTCATTCAATAGAATGAAAATGAGATGTGTACATACTCGTGGAGATGGCTATTTATAGCAGCCATAGTGCCTCTTGGCCACTTGTCTTATGATAGGCTAAAATTGGGGTCCAATAGGATTCACCCATATACCTAGAAATTTGGTCAAATAGGAATGCACCAAATTATGAGCCAATAGAAGAGCTCCACACTCGACCTCCTCTAATTAATGTGACCTCAAAAGTAGTGTACACATACTTTGGGCCTCTACATACATGTATGAACCTATCTCTAACTTTTATTTGGCCATAGGCCTACAAAATCTCAAGTTAGGAAAATACTACTAGTTGACAATTTTTCACACTCCCTCTTCAACTAGTTTTAGCATAGATTTAGAAAGTACACCAAGACTTGTTCTATGCTTGAAAAATAAGTCCTTTCCCAATGCTTTGGTAAAGATATCAGCCACACATTCCTTTGATGGGACATGTTCAAGCTTGATCTCTTTTGCCAACACTTGTTCTCTCACAAAATGGTAAGCCACCTCGATATGTTTGCTCCTTGCATGGAAAACCGGATTGCTTGCTAGACTTTGGGCTGAAAGGTTGTCACAAAAGATGATTGGACTCTCTGAAAAATCCAGCAAATGAAGCTCCATAATCATCCTCTTGATCCACACCATCTCCTTTGTGCATGATGTCAAAGCTTTGTACTCGGCCTCACTAGAAGAAAGTGATATAGTTGCTTGTTTCTTCGACATCCATGAGATAGCTCCATCACCTATGAAAATAGCATGTGCATTTATGGATTTTCTATCCATAAGGTCTCCTGCAAAATCTGAATCTGAAAAACCAAATAAGTTAGGTGATGAGCCTCTATAAACAATGCCAAAATCTTTTGTTCCCGAGATGTATCTCAAGATCCTCTTTCCTAGTTTCCAATGTTCTATGCTAGGATCTTGCATGAATTGGCTTAATCTACCAACACAATAAGATAAATCAGGTCTTGTGATGGTTAGATATATAAGAGAACCTATTAGCTTCCTATAGAGAGTAATGTCCTCGAAGGATCTTTCATTACCTCTTATAGTTAGCTTTACATGTGATTCCATAGGTGTATCAATAGGATTTGCATCTACCATATGAAATCTATTGAGAATAGAAATAGCATACTTCTCTTGTGAAATAAAAGTGATTTGAGAAGTTCTAATTACTTCTATTCCTAAGATATAGCTCAAAAGACCAAGATCATGCACTTCAAATTCCTTTTTTAGTGCTTTCTTGATATCTTCTATATCTTCCTTGTTCCCTCCACTTAAAATAATGTCATCCACATAAATTAGAAGGATTGTAACATCATTAGCACTAATTCTAAAGTAAAGTGAATGATCATACTCACTCATAGTGAAGTTTTGAGAAAGTAGAAAAGAGTTAAGCCTAGCATACCAACTCCTTGGTGCTTGCTTAAGACCATACAAACTTTTTTGTAGAAAACACACATGATTAGGCTTGCTATGAGAAACATAGCTCTCGGGTTGCTCCATGTAGACTTCCTCTTCAAGATCACCATTCAAGAAAGCATTAGAAATGTCTAATTGCCAAAGATCCCATCCATAAAGAGTTGCAAGGGAAATGATTACTCTTATGCTCACCATCTTTGCCACGGGTGCAAAGGTTTCCTCATAGTCAATGCCATGCTCTTGAGCATAACCTTTAGCCACCAACCTTGCCTTCAACTTGTTGATAGATCCATCTTGATTTGTCTTTACCTTGAAGATCCATTTGCATCCAATTGCACTTTTGCCCTTTGGAAGCTCCACCAATCTCCATGTGTTGTTCTTCATAAGTGCTTCAAACTCAAGATCCATTGCTTGGATCCATTCCTCTTCTTGCCTTGCTTCATCTACACATGAAGGTACATCAAAAGAAGTTAGGAAAGCATAGTTGGATCCATCCACCACTTGCTTACCTTTGCCATCATAAGTGAGCCTTGAGGGTTTCACTTTATGCCTTGGAGTTCTCCTTGGAATTTGACTTGAAGAGGCTTCTTCAACATCCACATCCAATGTGTCATCAACTCCATTGTCATCAAGCACATTAGTTGCAACAACACCATCATCACTTGAAACAACTTTTGGAATGTTACCTTCATCAAAAAAGACATCCCTACTTGTGAACACTTTCTTGATTGAAGGAACATAAATCCTATATGCTTTGCTTACTTCACTATAACCAACAAAAATGCCCTTTCTTGAAGATGGATCCTCCTTAGTTCTATCATCAAGAGTAATGTTGAAGTAGCAAATGCATCCAAAAGTTCTTAGAAACTTGACATTAGGCTTCGTACCAAACAAAGCTTCAAAAGGGGTTTTTCCTTCCAATACAACACTTGGCCATCTATTGCATAGGAAATTTGCACACAACAAAGCATCACTCCAAAAAGGTTTAGGAAGATTAGCATTCAATCTCATTGCCTTTGCACTCTCACACAAGGTTCTATTCTTCCTCTCGGCCACTCCATTTTGTTGTGGTGTTCTTGGACATGTGTACTCCCTCTTGATCCCATGCTCATCGCAAAAGGCTTTGAATTTGTTAGAAATGTATTCACCACCATTGTCGCTCCTCAAGCATTTGATTTTGGTTGTAAATTGAGTCTCAATAGCAACTTTGAACTTGACAAACACATCAAACACCTCATCCTTGCTCTTTAGTAGATAAACCCAACAAAATCTACTAAAATCATCAATGAAAGTTACATACATCTTAGCACCTCCATTGCTAATTGTAGTAACACCATGAATATCCGAATGCAAGAGAGAAAAAGGCATCTTAGATCTAGATATAGATCTAGTATATGGCAATCTATGTGATTTAGACAAAGCACATTCTTCACAAACATGATTCAAGCAAGTAAGAGACTTGGGAAGTCCCCTTACTACCTCCTTTTTGGCTATTACCTCCAAGGCCTTGTAGTTGAGATGTCCCATCCTTTTATGCCATACCTCTTGAATTGACATTTGTTCATTTGCCATGCATCCAACTTGGTTAGCAACAACACATGCATCAAGCTTGAACAATTTCCCTTGCCTTTTCCCTTTTGCAATGATACTACACCCCTTTTTGATCAAGCAAGCATCACCATCAAACTCAACTTTGAATCCTTTGTCAAGCATTTGGCTTACACTAAGTAAGTTCTTGGTAATGGATGGAATGAGCAAAACATCTTTCAATTCTATATTCCTATTTGTAGAAAGTGAAATAGGAATTGTGCCAATCCCCTTGATTGCACACTCACCATCATTTGCGGTATAGATTACCTTCCTATCACCATCAAATGCCATTAAAGATGAAAAATACTCTTTATGATATGTCATATGAGAAGTGGCTCCACTATCAATCCACCAAGGATCAATGTCTCCATGATTAGCCAACAAGCAAGATGACATAACAAAAGCATCATTTGAAAGAAGCTCATCCCCACCCTCATCAATAGTTAGATTGGTTTGCTTTTCCCCTTGATCCCTCTTTTTCTTAAAACAATCACTAGCAAAATGCCCTTTGACTCCACAATAGAAACATTTTAGCTTAGATCTATCCTTCTTTTTGCCAAAAGTAGAGTGCTCACCTTGGTCTTGCCCTTTAGACCAATTGCTTTTACCTTTGCCCTTGAACTTGCCTTTAGAGAACATTGCCTCCTCTTCTCCTCCTTGAGATGTAGAAGATGCTCCCACTCTTGCTTGCAACCTGAATTCTTCAGCCAACAAGACCTCTTGCAAGTCTCCAACACTTGGTAAACATTTTTGGATAGCATAACTTTGAACAAGATTAGCATGATCATCCAACAAGCCATTGAGAATCACTTGAACAAGCTCCTCATTATTTATGCCATCATTAATGCATGCTAACTCATCATTCAATGCTTTAACTCTCAAAACAAAAGCATGTCCATTCTCACTCTTCTTTTGCATACAAGAAAAGATTTGCCTTCTTAAAGTCAACACTCTAGAAGTAGACTTGGATTCATAAACCTTCTTCAAGGCTTCCCAAACTTCACTAGATGATGTGCACTTACCAACCTCTTTGATAAGCTCATTTGTCACATTCATCTTGATCATGTGAAGGGCTTTCTTTGCCCTCTTGTCATACCTCAATTGTTCTTGAGGTGCCAAAGGTCTCTCCTCCACACCTACAACAATATCCATCAACTCATTCATCTCAAGCAAAGACTCCATCCTTACTTTCCAAGTAGAATAGTTGAGGGAGGTAAGCCTATCATTGCTTTCCAACATGTAGCCTCCATTTGTAGCCATGTTGCAATGATTGATCTCTGATCTTTGACCTGTTCCAATGCACTAAGCACTCTCTTGAATCAACAAATGAAACACAAGAAGAAATCACAAAGATTTGGAACCTAAAACCTTACTTTTTCTCTCTTTTCCTCACTTTTTCCTTAATTTTAGCCACTAGTTTTATGATTTCTTGATCAAACCAAGACCAAACCTCAATATACTTGCTTTTCCCTCACTCCTAAGATTGAAATACACTCTTGAATCATTCAGCAAACTGAAAATCAGAGGGTTACATCAATTTTGAAGTTTTTGACATGAAGAAGCAAGAAATTGAATCAAAAAACTATATGCTAGAATGGAAAACTAATAGGATCTTGTTGGATCTTGCATCTCCCTCTTTCCAAAACAATTTTTGTCTCCTTATTCTGATAAGTACAGAGGGAATTCGCCCTACTTCAATTGAAATGCATACAAATGATGTTTTGATCACAAAGATCCAATTTCTACACATAAATCAACAAGATTTTTAGCTAGAAACTTGATTGGAATGCTACAAAAGCAAACTCGCCCACAAATCTCTTCTAAATCTGGCAAAACCTGCACATTTGGCCGCCTAATGCTCTGATACCATGTGAAAAACTCAGATCCAAAAGATGCTAAAGTTTCATAAAGATCTTGGCCATGGAAGTTATGCACATCTAGATTGAAAAAATGATAGAAATTGTGATGTTAAGCATACTAAACATCAACTAAACATCAAAATCTGATCATAAGCTTCCACAAACAGAAACTTGCTGTCCCTGTCCGTACTTCAGAGCCTACAACCTGCATTTCACACGTGTGAAGCCATAGCAACAAAGAAATCACAATTCTAGTGGCTAGAATGCAAGATATGAACAAAAAAGTGAGAGAGAAGAAGATGGACCTTCAAAGAGCATAACATTCATTCAATAGAATGAAAATGAGATGTGTACATACTCGTGGAGATGGCTATTTATAGCAGCCATAGTGCCTCTTGGCCACTTGTCTTATGATAGGCTAAAATTGGGGTCCAATAGGATTCACCCATATACCTAGAAATTTGGTCAAATAGGAATGCACCAAATTATGAGCCAATAGAAGAGCTCCACACTCGACCTCCTCTAATTAATGTGACCTCAAAAGTAGTGTACACATACTTTGGGCCTCTACATACATGTATGAACCTATCTCTAACTTTTATTTGGCCATAGGCCTACAAAATCTCAAGTTAGGAAAATACTACTAGTTGACAATTTTTCACACAAATCGAGAGGCAATTTCTTCAAGGCAAGGGAGATCTCATTGGTGAGCTTATTGAGGTTTGTTATGGACTCAAGAGGGCTGGATTTCTTAGGTTTGATACTCATCTTCACCTACTCTACTTCATGTTGGATGGAAAGTTTGGAATCTATCTTTTGATTTATGATGGTGACATTGTTTTCACTAACCTTTGTGAAAATTCGAGATCAAGCATTGATGAGATCTTGTTGGATCTAGATCATATGTTTGAGAGAGAGTATTTCCAGAGGTTAAGGTCTGAAGATATTCATATCTTTGATATCTTTGATGATCAAGAGAAAGGTAAGCAAGTGGAAGCAACACACTTTGCTTTACTCACATGTTTTGGAGAATTTTCTTGTGTAGATGATGCTATGCAAGTGGATATTGGTTCTCATGGTTTTCATACTGGAAAAGCAAGTAATGGATCTGAAAAAAAAAGTTTTTTCAATGACTTTGATGGTCAAGAGGAAGATCAAGAGGTTGGTCTCAAAGGGCTTCAACAACACAAAAGGAAAGGTGGCAATTTGGAGCTAGTCAAGAGCATCAAAGGAGAGGTAATTGGCAAAGATGTTATGGATCTGTTTTTGCAGCTTATTGAAGACTCAAGTAAGGTAAAAGGAGCAGCAAGGAAGTGTTGTTCAAGTTTACTTTACTTGTTCTATCTCATGTTTGAGCTATTTCATGTGGATGTGTGCAAATTGTCAAGATATGGACAAACTAGCTACATTGTCTTGCAATATCTTATTGTTGGAGTTGAGAGATTTCAACTAGTTTAGTCTAGTTTAGTCACATTTTGGTAAATTGTCAATAAGAGGCCAAAACTCATTTTAGACTTAGAGATAAACTTTTTGAAGTTATATTAGTTTAAAATACATTCAATAAACACTTTTGGAAAGTGTGGAAAAGTTGGTAGTCGAGTTTGAGAGAGATGAACTTTGGGTACCTTGAATCTAGACCCAAAAATAGTAGGGTTTATATTTTGGAGGGAAAGCCAAGTGGCCAAATAGGGTTTGAAAACTCTATAAAAGGATGTAACTCATGGAGAGACACATCTACTCTCTTCTATCTCTCATTTCATCATTATACATTGTTCTCTTTGGGTTCTACTACTCATTGGTGCACTATCTTGGTGTTATCTTGCAATTCTATGTGTAGAATGATCATTTATTGCTATTTTTGGTTTCACACGTGTGAAATACAGTAGAGTACTGTAATTGTATGGACAACAAACATATTTTATGTTTTGGTTCATGTTTGATCAATATCTCTTAGAGTTTGCATCTCATTTTGTATGTAGATGCTGATTTTTCTACATTGGCAGGATTGTTGGTTTGCTCCTTATTGTAACCAAAGATTTGGGACTTGGATTGGATCTTGAATGATCTGAAATCCTTTACAGATCTCACCATCCTTCTTGATCACACAATTGTCAATATTGAAATTCACATCAAAGCCACTATTAAGAAGTTGGCCAACACTTAAGGTGTTCTTTGTAAACTTTGGGACAAAAAGAACATTGTTGAGAAAGAGATCTTTGGAAGATGCAAGCTTCAAGGGATTAACCCCTACTCCTTCAATATTGCACTCATGCTTACTTGCAATGTATATGGTCTTCTTGACTCCATCATAAGGCATAATAGATGAAAAAGAGTGCTTGGAGCCACACATATGTGAAGATGCTCCACTATCAATATACCATGAGTCATCCTTGTTGAAGGTGGAAGAGGAAAAGCTCGATGCCATAAGAGAGCCTTCTCCATCACTTGCAATACAATCTTATTTCTCATTGGTGATGTTGGCTTGATTGACTTGATTCTTCTTCTTGAAGCAATTGGTGGCATAATGGCCTTTCTTGCCACAATAAAAGCACTTGATCTTCTTCTTCTTGAGATTTGAAGTAGAAGCATGAGAGGTATCCTCCTCCTCCTCTCCATCTGGGTCTTTAGCTTTGTCATTAGAGAATTGATGGTGTTGCTTCTTACTCCTCTCTTTGTGCTTGGCAAATAGAACTTTGCCATCATCATGATTGAGTGATAGCTTGTCCATCCTCAAGAGTTTGTACTCTTGTCTTGATTCTTTAGAAATAAGCACACTTTGAAGGGCGTCCAAACTTGGTAGCTCCTCCTTAATGGCATAGGATTGGAAAAGGTTGTCATATTCATCTCTCAAGCCATTGAGAATGACTTGGACTAGCTCACTTTGATTGATTGAGTCACCAATACATGCAAGCTCCCTATGAATATCCTTGACTCTCAAAACATAATTAGATGCACTCTCATCACTCTTTTGACTACTTTGAAAGATTTGATTTCTAAGAGTGAGGAGCCTAGAGGTGTTCTTAGCCTCATAGATGGACTTGAGACAATCCCAAGCTTCCTTGAATGTAGAACAATCACCAATCTCCCTCAATATCTCATTAGAGACATTCATCTTAATGTAGTGGAGAGCCATCCTAGCTCTCTTCTTGTATTTTTGTACTTCTTGAAGGACTTGAGGCTCCTCCTCAATCCCAAGTACAATGTCCATCACATCTTGGAGTATCAAGATGGACTCCATCCTCAACTTCTATATTGAATAATTGGAAGTAGACAATCTCTCACTTGGTTGCAACAAGTATGAACTCATTGAAGTCATGTAAAGTGGAGATAAATAGAAGCGATGAACAAAAAATGTTGCTTCTCTCTCACTATAGGATCCAATAATGGTGTGCTACCATCTGTGCCCTACCTAACCCTCTTCAAAAAGCTTATAACTTTAGATTGGAACAACCAAATGGAATGAAACTATTGCATCAGAAACTAGACAAAAATAGCTTCAAAACAAGCTATCAAGCAAGATAAATGGATCAAGCATGAGAGAGAACTTCCAAACTGAAATTGGATGTTCCTCACACGTGTCTGAACACCTGATTTCATATAGTACCAGGTCAGACCCAATCAATGTCCTTTTGATCTCTTTTGATCCAAAATTGAACAAGATAACTAGGAAAATGGACCTTGACAATTTCTAGCTCAAGATTGATGAGTAGTTTTCACTTAAATGGATCAAAATGCATGGTAACCTTCGGTAGGCTCTGATACCATGTTGATTTCACACGTGTGGATTGTCCACAACATGTACTTGTGATCTCCTAAGGTGTGGAGATGCACCAAGATCAAGACTAGATTGAGATTCAAAATCTATCTTTGATTCTATGGCAAAAACACACCACTACATGCATTCAATCACTTCCAACTCTCACTCACACGTGTGGAAAGTATTAAAAAATTATTCTAAGTAAAAACAAGATGCTCTCCTCGGATAGAGAGAGAAAAACCATCATGAGCTCTCCGGTAGAGAGAGAGAGCTAGAAATCCAATGACACTCAAAATCCACACAATCACCAAATCAATTAGATCCAAATGAGGAGTACAATGATACTAGTAGATCCACGAGCTACCACTATGATTAACTATGATTGGACCACACTTTGCCACCTCTTAATCCTATTGGACCATTGATCCATGCACCTCTAGATTCTATTGGACCATTTTCGAACAAACCTCCAATTCTATTGGACCACTCATGGTTCCACCTCTAAATCCTATTGGACCTCTTAAACTTCATCAAACAAAAGCATTACACTTGTCTACACTCTAATTGGCACGAGTTTGGCCTCCTACTCTATTTTGGCTCAATAGTGGCATTACAAGTGGAAATGGATAATTTGCCATCTATGCCGAATCTGACCCTATCAACTTCCTACAAATAAATACTTGACTATGAAATTATATGAGACCCCTATATCAAACATTTTTTATTTACTTTACAATTCTCCACACGTGGGAACATCCTCCACACATGTGAGATTCACTTACAAACTTCTATCATACAAAATACCAAGCTAGATTTTTGCCAATTTCTCACAATTCTTAGACTAGATACTAATTTTTCTACATTGGCAAGATTGGTGAGTTGTTGTCTTTCTAACCCAAGATTTTTTCATGAATTTAGATCTTAATTGGTCTAAAATATTTCACATGATATCAGAGCTTGTGTTTCAGGTTATGAAGGAAGCAACCACATCTATCAATGATTTGGAGAAGATATCAATGCTAGAGCATGCTAGATTGGATTCTACATTAAAATCGAGTTTCTTGCATATGTAGATTGGATCTTTTGTAGATCAAAACTCTATTTAGGGTTATATTATTTATCAATTCTGATTTCACACATTACTTACTTCAAATGGTCGATTATTAGAGCATTTGCAAAATCCTAAGTGGTGGCTACAAGATTGAATATCAAGTTTTAGGCAATTGCATGTAGATTTTGAAATAATCAATCTTTGTGATTTTGTCAAAACCCTAATATTGATTGGATCTCTAGATTGTGAGGTTACTGAACTTCATTTAAGTGTGTTTCAATCTTAGGAAGTGGCAAGATTCATTAGATTGAGGATAGATAATAGGTTGATCAAGATTTCACTGTTCTATATGTTGATTTGCTTGGTATAAGTGCTAGAAGAGAATTGAGTAGTTTCATATCTTTGTGATTTCATTTTGAAAACATTTGTTGTTGTTTAAAGCAGTGCTTTATGCATTGAAACAAGTTGAAAGAGAGGATCAGGTCATTGCTACGTGGCTACATCAAGTGGAGTCATGTTGGAAGCCAATGATAGGCTTACCTCAAGTAACTAATCATCGTGAAAAGTGAGGATGGAATCACTTCTTGAGATGAATGATGTTTTGTAGAGCAGGAAAACCGCAACTATATGAGTCATTTTTCTGAGGAGTCTTCAATTAAATCAATATGTCAAAAAATGAGGCATTGATTAAATCAACCATTGATTATTTTGAAATATTAAATAATGTCTGGGAAATGTGAATGCAGGTTAGGAAGCATGAATTCCCTCGGTGCATGCACTACTGATAACTAAGTAAGCAAACACAATAAAGAGTTGCACTTGCGGAAGCCAAAAGTACACAATCAGACAAAGCAATCAAAAAGCCAAACAGGAAGTGGAAAGCATGCAATCCTGACAAAGAATTTGAACGTAAAACCAAACAATAGTTTATTCAGATTAGATGTACGTTTGAAGAAATAATCGATGCATGAAAGCACCTACAATTCCTGTCTTGTTATCTTGTTTTTTTTTCTCTTACTACTGAATAGATTACAATGATCTATATACAATTCACATTTGTGCAGATGGGTGTGTAAAAGATGACGTGGAGTTGTTGTGTCGTCAGGAAGAAGATCGTGGCTACTATCATTGTCAAGTTAATTGCACATTATAGAAGGTGAGCGTGAGGAGCTTCGATAAGTTGGACTTCCCCAATATGTCGGATAAGTAAGGTTTCTCCAATGTGTTGGCCAAGTTGGGTCTTCTCGATAAGTCAGACAAACCCGATATGTCAGCCTCTTCTCTCAGTAGTTGAGTTGTGCGACAATGCAAGTAAATATGCAGCAATGAATGGAACTAGATTAACATGGGATTTAGGAGAGTAGAGGAGATAAATCCAACAAATAATTACCTCCAGGGTCACAACTTTACATTCTCCAACTGTGGCATTGTCTAATGGGAAATATTTACAGATTGATGATATATCATCAATGTCCTTATGCATGTTATTGGCCGAATTCAACTTTATACAAAAAATATTTAATATATTATCTACATTTTTGTCCAGTGAGATTACATTCAGGATCCAATGGTTACTACAAAATCAAAGCAATAGTCTAACATACTCAAAGCATCCAATGATGTAGCATAACAAAATATTAACAAAAAGCAAGAAGTTTAAAGGACTTACTTTGTATGACAAGCCAAAATTATGTGCAAAGGTCTCTTTGTCTCCCTTCATGCACTGCAAGAAGAAATTTCTAAGAACAAAAAGTTCTCTTCTTGAGTCCTTAGCAATTTCAAACTATAGGAGTTGTAATTTTGCTTCAATGACAGGATCAATGATTGAGAACTTCATGTTCTTCATATCCTCAATGTCACTTATATCAAAATTTATACCAACATCTATTCTAAAAAAAAAAGGGCATGTCAATAGTATCGATGGCATCATATATATCTTTCTCATAGACATGATGTATACTCATCTTTTTAAGCAGGTCAAATATTTCACATCTTGTAGTATATGTGAGCAAAAAACGTAGATATCTTGACTATCAGCCTGGTTTTGTGTTTTTCTTTACAGTTCAGATCTCAAAAGAAGTTGAGACATCAACCTCTAAATTTGTGAATCCTTCCACCTCCATTCTTGAACCCTCCACTACAAATATCAGTCGCTTCGTGATCGACACCCCTGATAAGGATAATGATTTTCTCGATGTAGATTCGGACAAGCTTTGCTGGATCCAATTCCTCTTTAGAGGAGGAGGCTTATGATGTATAGTCTAAATCTTTTTTTGATTTGTCGAAACATTACATTAACGAGAATGTGTACATAACTGCCGCAGATCTGTGTAATTCTTTTCACTACTGGGAGGCTGGGAGAATGAAGTTCTTTGTCTATTGTTAGGCACCATTTTTGAGTTCTCTGATATAATAGATTTTGAAATTGAAGACTTGGTGTCAGGCATTGATTACAATGATGATGAAGGCCTTCTTATAGGTGAAGAGTGTTTGAGAAGGGCTTTATCAAATATTTGTGAGCATGGACGAAGTGTGTCTACTAAAGAGACATTTGTTGCCTTTCAAGGTCAACTAGATTTTCCTCGTCCATCTCTAATGGATTTTACATATGAATCTTCTTTGATTGTAGGTCACAATATAAATCATCCAAATCTAGTTATAGTTGTGTAAGTTTCTTTACATTTGAAATGAGTTTTCGGCTTGATTTCAAAATCTATGTAAAAATAGATAGATATCTATTACGGAGAAGTGTGAAGAATTGTAAAAGTTATCTATCTAGAATCTTGAGTTTTGGGGGTGCTAGGCTACATACACTTCCATGTACACTTGTAAATATGTGAGTTGGGCGAATTATGATCTAGATTAGCTTGAATTAGTGTAGGTTGCTTACACTTGGCATGATGGTAGAGAGAGTAAGAATTGCACCTCATCATGTTATTTTGCCATGTGGACCAATAGGAGCAAGAGGTGTACCGAAATGGTCCAATCATTGTAAGAGGTGACTTGAGAGTGGTCCAATCATTGAGCTTTGTTTCCACCTCTCTTGGATCTCGAGCCACTCTATGAGAGTGTGAGAGAGCTTGTATTGACACTTAGTTTTTTGATGAGAGTGAGAGAGTAGCTCCAACACTTAGAAACTATTTCATGTTCTCTCTCTACTTGAGAGCAAGCCTTTGAATTTCTCTCTCTACTTGGGAGCAACAAGTGTTTTTACTTAGTTTTTTTTAATCAAGTGTCCTCACACAATGTGTATGAGAGTTTTGGATTGTATATGCATGCTTGTGTGGATTGGAAAGCACATTTGAGGTGAAGACTGCAACAAAGAGTTAAAAGCATACAAATGTGGATCTTCCCTAGTTGCTCGTTTCGAGGATAGAACTTGATTAAGGGGAGAAGAATGTTACGTCCATGTCCAGTATGTGGGATTCAGAATACTTCCTGACATGGATAGCCGGTCACTCCAGTGTATGTGGTTATTAGTTATGCCTTGTCATTCCAGGCTTGGCCGATAAAGTAATTAATAATCATATGAAGGCCCGAATCTATAATCGGACATAGGAGCACTTGTATGGTGACTGTTATAATGCAAAAATAGGAGGTCAATTGGTATTCCAGGTTGCATGGGGATCCTAAGAGGAATATTCTCTCCTCATGGGAGAGAATTTACACTAGTGGAAACTCGCCCATCTACCTATTGGATTTTCTGATCCTTGAAGCCTGGAGCCCCTTCTCTCTTGCATTCATTCACCATGGCATGGGGGTGAAGTGGTTAGGGTATTGACTAGCCCTTTCATGTTGGTTGGGTGGTTTTGCTCTACAGGTGTCCTTTTGATTGCATGCAACAAGATCTAGTCAGATGTTCACTAGGCGATCATCACGCTCACTCATTGATACTCGCTCCATGGGCATTGTCAAAAGATGTGAGGTGGACTGTTACAATAGTGGAGGCTGTACACACTACATTTGAAGACTTCCAGATTAATTCTTTTTAGATTGTGTAATCACAACCATTCACGCAAAGAAGGTCACTATAATGCTGAAATATTGCACACTGATTTTTAGGCTGAGGGACTCACATTCACAAATTAGGAAGAGGAGACGGAGCTCCACGTTCTCTTAATTGCATTTATAAACAAGCCCATGTCTTAGCTAAACACAACTATCTTGAAATCTAATTAGGCCTTCCTAGCCCTCATTAAGATTACTTTAGGCCCAATTTAACTAGTAGACCTTATTTTAAGACACTTTGAAGAGTCTAAAAAAAAAACCGCCTTCACTCTTAAGGCTAAATTCCTGTTGGGCCCAGTCTCTTTAGATGGCTCATTCCACTTACTCTCTAGATGATACTTAAAAGAGTGCAAGAGTTTTCGTAAAAAATTTGAACTAACATGCATATACATTATAGGGTGGAAAGTCACTTCAAAAACTAGAGCTATTTAAAAAGCAATGAAAGTCCATAACAATAAAATTTCTAAAGATTTGACAAATTAGTGTATCATAGAGAATGATGTGAAAATTATTTGCATAAATACTAATCCATTCCACAACGGACTTGCCCAACAAGTTGTAATAATCAACAACAAAAAAATTTACATTAAGTTATTGGGCCCTATAGCAAATAAGGAATTTTGATTGAATTAGTAAATCAATTTTTCTCATAAAATGATGCATGAACACTTTTTATGGCATAGCTTACAATCATTGGAGTAAGCACGGCTTTTTAACTGAACTCGTATGTATGGGAATGGTCTTTTAAAGACTCTCTCTCTCTCTCTCTCTCTCTCTCTCTCTCTCTCGTGGTTCATGCAATATTTGAAGTTATATCTGTACCCAACCAATGCAGGCTTGCTGTAACTTCTTGGATGGCCCTTACCAACAATAACGGTCACTAGAAAGACAATTTTCCATTACATAAGAGGAACTCCCTTTTTATCAATAAAGGTGGATAGATCCTTATAACCCCCAAGCCAATACCATGCTTTCCAATCTTGATTAGCTAGCACACTTCATCTACTACATAGTTGTCCAGAATGCCAATACATGATATCAAGGAAGCAACCAAACAAATGAAAATTTTGAAACTACAAACATATGAAATTTTTTCACATTTTTTGAAGTACTTGAATATGCAAATTTACAACATGATTTGAAAAAATATGTCCAAAGGCACATGAAAAATACTTTTGACTATCGTATTTTGATGTAAACAATAATAAATCACTATAGCTTTGAGGGACTGAATGTGAGCATGACCAGTAATGCAATCATTCCGAGCAAGTTTGAAGGAGAGCTTAGAAAATTATCTATTGGTAATTTTCAGAATAGCATGCTTGAGACTATGCAAGCTGCAATGAGTTGTTTTGGGCTATTTGTTTGAAGCACTTGACCTCAAACTTCAAAATGTTAATGATTTAGAGAAAATATCTGAAAATAAGGGTCTGGAATGGGTTTGAAATGTGGTTGGAACCCTGTTTGGTTGCTGCTATGCTCATGATTGCCTACTCAAAATCAATCACAGCCATTATCTCAGCTTCATAAATATGAAGTCGATGCTGTTTAGTACCATCATTTTCTATACAGTTGATCCAAATTTCTGTGTGCAAATCAAAAGACAGGGCAACCATCTACCTTGATTCCAGGTGCAGTTGGGCATGCTGCAAGAGGGCAATTATCCACGTTATTTCCCCACCACGTTACAGATTTGTTGTCTAGACCAAGAGTAAAATACAGGAAAACTGCCATGAATGCCAACCCAGCATCCAATGCAGCAGAAAGTACATAATTGTAACGTCGCCACCAATTCTTGTGGTATCGAAACACAAAGTAATTGAATATAGTTCCCACAATGATCCAAGATTGATAATTCACAGCTGTGGCAGGAAGTAGATTTGCAGAAGCTCCAAGGAGAACTGGCAAGTTAATGAGGGGAAGCCAGGACACTTTCGGAAATATTCTAGAGATAATCCAAACAAGAATTGGTCCGAGTGCTCCACCCAAGAAGAACCAGCTCAGCTTTGAATATTCACCCAGGGAGCCAAAAATTCTCTTGGGACCTACTAGCCCCCATATGACCGAGGCGTCAAAAAATACTCTGTCACTGGGGCATGTCCATGGACTACCTGGTGGAAGCTGGGTTTTGTCACAAATGTTTTTTATGGTGGTAAGTAACCACCATGCAACACCCATGTTCACAGTCCCTGCAACAATGGTGCCCACAACCTACAAAACCCACAAAATGATGATCCTCGATTTGAGTATTAAGTATCTGACGCATTGCAAATGAGAGAGGTGTCATCTTGAGTGTATTAAGTACTTAATTCATGGCATAATAGAGAGGTGTAAAATATTTGAAGAACCATGTTGAGAAAGCACCTGCACTGTGAACATGGGGCGTGGAGGGACCTTCATGTAGTGACCTAGCTTGAAATCTTGCAAAAAAGCAATCGCCTGGCTCATGCTCATATAGCCATAGGTTTTGAAGCAGACGTTTGCTATTGGCTTTCCAGGAAGCATATACCCCATAATGTATTCAGTTATGATGTTCAAGCCTGGCGTCTGCTCAAAAACACGTAAATGTAATGTCTTTAGCACTTTGATCAGGTTTATCAGGTCAAAACTTGTACCCATTTGAAAACAAATCTAGATCATAGAGATCACATAAATAGGTGGACTGAGCAATCACATTCTGAGTCTACAAGATAAAGAGTATATAATAAAGACATACACTTATACTACACCTGATTTGTTGTGGCTGTTATGACACCTATAGGTAGTGTGAAGAATGATGCAAGTGCACAAGCGAGTAAGACGCCCCACCATGGTAACTGTAACTGATGCTTGTAACCTTCGCAGACTGCAACTGTTATGCCTATGGTCACGACCAACAGTACAAAGAACCACCATTGAGGGATTTCGGGATAGCTACGCATTAAGCGGGTATGTACATCAGGCCTTTCTTTCAAGGATGCCTTATAACGTTGCCATATCTCTCTGGAAAAAAGGGCAAAAATATTATCAACTGGATGTTTCACATTCATATAAAGAATTCAGAAAAGAACACCTCCTATTTCTTCTTTTGCTACATTTGCAAAAGAATTGTACCAAACTCACTTTCCATGGAAAGCAGCAACATGTGTCAGAGTTGCAGCAACAGCAGCAAAGCCAAACCCATATGTAATTGCAAAAAAAGTGCTCAGATGTATTGGCCCGTTCCGTTTGTAAGCCTCCAAATCCAGTTCAAAATTCTTGTTCACTACAGCAGTTATATCATACAGCTGCCCACTTGTTGTGAAGAGATTGCTTGAAAATATTGGAAAAGTTTTGGCATGGTAAATGTCGGTCCAATATGTGGCTGGTGTGAAAATGTACATGACAAGCGCATAGCCCACCATTACATTCACAATTGCAAACCATGGTGCAACAAGTGGACTCAAAAGGTAGGAAGCTGTAGTTGCCCAATCGATGCTGAAGGCACCAAGACCAAGGCCCTTCTGACCAGAACCTAATTGCTGGGCAGTCACAGAAAGGGGCCAAGCCCAGCATACCCATGACATCGATGTTATCATCAAAAAGAAATATCCAGGTATCACATAATAAGAAAAGCTCACAATCATCATGATTGTGAAGAATTTGATCCTGGATAAGCCCTTCGTTTTCTCTTCCTCATGCAGTGTCCTGCCAAAAAGTGACACACATAAAAATACTTTGGTCAACTGTCAAGTCCTCGGAGTTAAATATAGCCACTACAAACCCTCCGATACAAGGGCCTCCCAGAACCTAATGTAAGACTTGACTGAGCAACACTAGTGATCAGGACATTAGACTCACCTCCCCACCGTGGATCCTAGATTGATCATTGCGCTCTACAGTTGGGAAGGAGTCTAATGTCCTGATGATTAGTGTGCTCTCGTACTATGAATCTGATCTTTCAACAGTTACCATGACAAACATCAAGTACACTACAGATTCCTTGACAATGTAGGGCCAAATAATGAGAAAGGTATCCACCTAAAAAGCGAAACTTGCACCAAGTTTCCAGGCCACCACATATGCGCTGGCTCGACGAGGTACTTGCGTAGAAGTCCAGCCCAACCATATCCTAAAACCTGCTCAGTCGATTCCTCACCTCAGTCTCTTACCTCCAAAGATCTCTATTTTCAACGTCTAGCACACTTCTACTTAAAGACTTGCACCACATAAATGCACAAAAATGTTGAAGCAAAACGTTTCTTGTCTGTTTGATTCTGGTAGTTCGTAATAAATACAATTCTTAACTATGGACAGTTTGCATACGGCTATCAATGGTTAATTAGCTGAAGAGACCAAGAGTTAGTAGGAACTGTAGGAACTTGACCTTGGGTTAAGGTAAAAAAATATAACTTAAATCAAAGACTAGAAATAGTTATAGAACTACTAGACACAACATGCAATGTTTTTTGGTTTTCCAAGGGGAGGCTCTAACCTGGGACCAAAGAAACTTTGGATGCCAAGATAACCAGTTGAGCTAACCTCGTTGGGTGACATAACATGCAATGGGGTCATTGATACCATAACCACTCCAATGAATATGGAGGAGCTGATGCTATCTAAAGAAGTGCTTGGTAGTCAAAACATTCTATTCAGTAATGCCTGATTAAGGGATGAGCCTGTGATCCTCCAGTCTAGAAGGACCATCCCCAGCTAGCCTGAGTTAAGGGATGAGCCTGTGATCTTCCAGTCTAGAAGGACCATCCCCAGCTAGCCTGAGTTAAGGGATGAGCCTGTGATCATCCAGTGTAGGAGAAACATCCCCAGCTAGTAGGATGAGTTCCTTTTCTATGGACGCCAACGCAACTACGCAGAAGATCCCCGTTAGCTCCAAATAACGTAGCAACACTAGAGTAATAAAGGCATTTAGAAATTGCTTATATGAATACATGGCATCTTCTATTGATGATCTTGGGTTGACCGAAAATTCTATACTTATTTGGCCTTGACATATCATGAATCGTTCAAAACACTGAATGCTTGGTCTCTGGATGCCTGTTTTGTGAGTCAGAATTGGCAAAAAATGATTCAAATCAAAAACCCAAATCTGTAAACGGAAAAAAAAACCCAAACTTGGCTGAAGTTGTTTTCAAAAGCATCAGGCATGAGAAACTCTCGCATGAAGGCGTGAGAAACTCTCGCATGAAGGCGATCACGAAGCACAAATTAAGGACTCCTCCTGAGCTACATACATACCTGAGTTGTAAGCACAACTAGAAGCCCCGCAGTAAAATCCATCTGTCTCTTGTAAAAGGCTTTGGTTATATTGACAATCCCAACTGCGTAAGCCCCTCCGTTTCCAAAGGCACTCCCAGCGTTAGCAAATATAGTGATGAGAACATGCTCCTTTATGTTAAATGGACCAGGGTTGAGGGAAAATGAGAAATGGGTAAAAGGAACTTGGACCTTCTTGCTGGGAAGGACAGCAGCCATGAATCTTCCCAGTGGGAGAGCTACTATTTGCACAGAGATGGGCGTTACAATAAGGGGTGCGGTTCGATAGGAAAAAAATTGATTGATGAAAGAGAGGAGAACACATGATGTCAGGCCAAGAGTCCACATTCTAAATGTCCAAACTGGCATGCTGGGATCATCTGCTGTACTGACTGTGAGAGCCACTTGCTCAATGGGTGATTGCTCTTCCGAGTTCTGATCCACTGCAGGAGTGGTTAGCTCCAAGCTTTCATGGGTGCCCTCCTTGGAGTGATCATCTCTGGTAGAATCCTGCACTTGGCCCATCTGGTTTGAATCCACTGCTTGCGCCTTGCCTTTTTTAGGCTCCACCCAAAGCTCCCAATTTCATGCAGGATCCAGTTTCTGCAAAGCTCAATCCATCCTCAAACAGAAACAGAAAAAACTCCTTGAGAGTATTTCTTCCCACCTCCAATTGATCAGCATTTCCAGACCATCAAAAGATTTGCAATGATTATAACACCAACCAATAAGGAAGCTTTGCCAAGCTTGACAGCCTCACCTCATACATGATATCACCCTCCCAAGACCGGAGGTTTAATCCTTTCCTGCTTCAGAGGAGAAGAAACAAGACAGGAGAGCTCATCAATTCGACATGCAAAATGTGGACTTTGGGAAGACTGTGCAGTCAACTCACATGCAGCCCACATACATTTTACAGCTCTGCAAGGCAACCAATGGCCCAGCCTCCAGGGACGATGGCCAGGTGAGAGGTTTTGGCATTTGCTGAGCAAGGATTGAGGAAGAAACAGGTAGCTACTAGCGTTAAGCAAAAGCTGACAACGAAATGATAAAAAGTGACCTACAACATAAATCAGAAATTTATTATGAACAGATAAAAGGTCAAAATAAAACCTTAATACCTAAGATTTATATTATATAAGTATAATATAATCTTAAAACCTAGGATTTATATTATATAGGTAAAACTATCTGATATTAAGTCATATAAAAATCCAGCTCATATTAAGTCATATAAAAAATCTATAAACTATAAAAAAAATGAATTGTAATAATTGGGCGGTTTGTATTTGTGATTTTTCGCGAGCACTGGTGGGCTTTTAAGTTATTTATTTCGAGTGTCCACTGTCGACCACCCGGTTCCCACTGCAACTTTGATTGATGAGGAATTACTTATTACCAGCCTGTTACACAAAGGCACCGACTACCTTCATCCAACCGTTGGTTAATTGGGTTGCTTATGCCGACGCGCTTCATCATCACCTTCCGATAGTGTACCCTTCGACGCAGTGCTCAGAAAATCGGCAACAAGAATGAAATCAGCAAGTTTTTTTTCAAAAATCCGCATCATAAAATGTATCACGATTTTTTATACAATAGCATATACCATTTTATAAGTAAAAGTCTAAAAAAAGACTCTGAAGTTCTAATAAATGCAGGTTCTTTTCTTAGGATAACTCAAGAGAGGTTTCTAACTTTCTGGGTCCCAACGTTTTATTGATGATCTGTACTATGTAGCAGGAAATTTTTCCTTTAATGGGGATCAGAAATCATCAGATCATACAGAATCCAGATCGTACCTATTACGACCTGCATTGGTCCTGCAACTGCCGTGATGCTATTGCCATAGCTGAATGGTGCGACAGCTGAATGGTGCGACGGTGATTGCAACGCTCACCGCCCACATGATCCATCTTTCTATAAGTGAGGACCCATCCGTGGCATCGGGAATTGGGCTGTAGGATTCTTTCTCATGCAACCAAACCGAACCAAAGACTCGTTGTTGAGTAGTTAGTTAGGAAGTCTCTTTATATATAATAAATATTTGGATATTGGTACACAAACATCTAGTGCTCGGGAAACCTTTTTGAAGTTATACTCAAAAAAACTTACATTGTATGGAACTTCTCAAAATCTTAAAGACTTTTACCCATAAAATATGCTTGTATAAAAAATTATCAAAAATTTTATGAGATTGATTTTTGAGAAAACTTGTCGATGTCATTCCTACAGTTTGCCGGTTTTCCTGAGCACTCCTCACATCTCGTGACTCATGTGAAAGCATGGTAAACCATGTAAGAATCCTTAGAGCATCTCTAGCCACATTTCGTTGGGGAGCAGGGGGTGAGGCTCAAGGGTCCTTGCTCAAGGGTGGGAGCCCGAGGGCATTGGGCCTTCATCTGCGTAATGCCATGTCTCAAACTTTTTTATCTCAAAAATTCTTTCTTATGCTCAAAATTCTAGACGTAATTGCACGAAAGTTCCGAAGGGCATTTGGCCTTCACCTACGTAATGCCATGTTTGAAACTTTTTTATCTAAAAAATTCTTTCTTATACGCAAAATTCTATAATAATTGTTTCGCTCAAGGAATTGAGAGAGAGAGAGAGAGAGAGAGAGAGAGAGAGAGAGAGAGAGAGAGAGAGAGAGCTTCATGTGTGGGAGGGATTAATGTGCATGCTAACGTGAAATGGGAGAGGGGACGAGGCTTTTGATGGATCTCTCACATACTTGGAAAATGAAACCTACTCGGCACCATAATTTGAAACCATACTCTAAGCGAGAGTGTCCTTAATAAGTCAAGCAAATTGGAAGGAGCCGACAACTATGCAGTTTGAAAATTCAAGCTGAAGACGTTTTGATGGAAAAGGAGCTATGGGAGATCGTGACAGGTGAAGAGACAAGGCCAGTGATTGAAGAAGATCAGCGGGCATTTGACAGGAGAAAACAGAAAGCACAAAATGTCATCAACTTATCAGTTAGAGATCCAATGATTCCCTACATTTCAAATTCAGAAGGACCAAAAGAAGCATGGGATATGTTGAAGGCATTGTTTGAGACCACAAATAGATCTCGAGTGCTATTCTTGAAGACGAAGCTGCACACATTATCAATGGATGATGGTGCAACCATTGTCGATCACCTTTTGAAGGTAAAGGAGATCCATGATCAATTAGTCGCCATTGGAGAGCGAGTTTGGGATCGTGAGATCGTGCAATGAACATTAAATGTTTGAGTGAATCACATTAGATGTTTGTGACAAGTATAGCCACACGCGAAAATCTTCCAACCTATGAAGAGTTAGGTGGATTGCTTTTGCAGGAAGAACAACGTCAAGAGAACTTGAGTCATCGCAACAGGGGATTTGATCAAGCTCTTGCAGTCAGAGGACGTGGTGGCAGATTTGGTCATGGAAGACACCAATCAAGAGGTGGAAACTCAAATCGTGGATCGTTCCAACAATTTCAAGAACAATCCAATGATGGCCCAAATTGAGGCAATTGAAATCAAGGCCGAGGTCAAGGACATGGCTATTCTAAGCAAAATAAACCTGGAAATTGTAGGTACTGCAACAAACCTGGCCATTGGGAGCGTGAATGCTTCAAGAAACAAAAGGAAATAGAACAAAGAAAAGGCAAATGGCAAGCCATAAATTATGCTGATCAACATCAATTTAATGATGATTATTATGAAGACAACTATGTTAATCAACATCAATACAATGATGATCAATATGAAGATGATATATGTGAAAGTTCAAACTTGTTCATTACAACATTAATGACAAGTGATGAAGCCAAGGATACCTGGTACATTGATAATGGTGCGTCCAAGCACATGACTTCAAGGAAAGAGTGGTTTTTAGAACTCAAGGAAACTCACAATGGTGATGAAGTTGGGCAAGCCGATGGCCAATTGCTATCTGTTAAAGGATTTGGAGTGGTACCAGTGAAGTTAGCCAGTGGGATGATAAAGCGGATAACCAATGTGCAATATGTACCTGGCTTAGCTAACAATCTACTATATGTTGGGACAATGGCTAATTAACAACTCAAGGTTGAGTTTGACAGTGATAAATGTCTTGTCAAAGACATCAAGAATCACTACAAAGTGATTGCTACAGGAGCTAGAGTCAACGGGAATCGACTCTACAAATTGAATGCGAGGTCTTTTGCTCAGGCTATGGTAAGCACTGTTGATAGTCAAAGTGATCTTTGGCATCAACGATTTGGTCATATTAGTGCTCAAATTTTACAGATTCTCAAAAGAGGTAATCTAGTTATTGGATTGCCTGATATTTCTTTTGAAAGAAAAATCTGTAAAGGTTGCATTTTGGGAAAACAACACAGAGAGAGATTTTCCAAAAGTGGAGCAAGGAGAGCTAGTGGCATCCTAGACCTTGTCCACAGTGATCTATGTGGACCTATTCAGACTAGATCTCTTAGTGGCTACTATTACTTTATTACCTTCATTGATGATTATAGCAAATGCATTTGGATTTATTTCATAAGCAAGAAATCAAATGCTTTTGCTAAGTTCATGGATCTCAAGGCATTAGTTGAAAAGAAAACAGGATGTTGCATCAAGACTTTGAGATTCGATGGAGGTGGTGAGTACTTTTCGACATAATTTATTGATTTCTACAAAGATCAAGGGATCAAGAGACAGACTACAATACCTTATTCACCATAACAAAAGGGAGTTGCGGAACAAAAGAACAAATCTATTGTTGAGATGGCCAGAGCGATGCTCAAAAGCAAGGGTCTGCCAAACACCTTTTGGGTAGAAGCTTGTAGCACAGCTACGCACATCCTATATCGGTGTCCTACAAAATCCGTGGAAGGTAAGACACCTTATGAAGCTTTTACTTAAAAACTGCATTCAAAAAAACATAGCCCAAGATAACTACAAAAAAGCCCATGGAAGGAGGAAAATGACAACGAAAAACCATTACAAAACTAGCCGATCAAGCACCCCCTCCAGCCATGCAACTACCTAAAAAAAACTGAAAGTAAACTCAAGTTTACCTAACCCCCCCCCCCCTTTCTCTCACCACGCATTTCCCTCCACGGTTGCACAAGAAACCAAAAGACAGGGCCTGTGCGCGACAGCAGTAGCCCGAGAGAGAGAGAGAGAGAGAGAGAGAGAGAGAGAGCGAGTGATGAGGACTGCAAGCGCGCCATCCCTCCCTCGTTTTTCTTGCAATCATTTCCAACAGGAAACCAACAGGAGGGCGCACAGAATGGTGCATGAGGAGCGCGATTGGAAGGCCTAAACTGCTGGCTTTTTCCAGAACCAGAGTTTAATTAGTTTTTCTTTAATGCTTAAAGCATTTCTTGCATTTCATCTGCTGTTTTTTGCAGGGTATATGCTGCCAAAATTTTTCCAGACCACAGAGTTACAAGTTGCCCTTCCCTGCACCACAGGATAGGCTTTCTTGTAATTCATACCATAACAAATGGCTTTACTGATTCACATAAGCCTGCAAACACTGTTAGTTTGCCAAAAAATCCAGCATAAACCTGTGAATCACCAAGAAACCGCCGTGCAAATCTTGTAAGAAACCACCACACTCACAACCAGTGATTAGTCTTTTTTGTGCCTCTTTTACTGCTTTTCTCTGATTCAAGCCAAAATTGGCTCATTAAAAAGCAAAAGACAGCCAACAAAACCACCTACATCATTGTGTAATGAACAAAAAGCCGTAAAAACCAGCATTCACTCATATTTATCCAATTGCTAACAAAAAAGTGTGCCCAATGAAGCAAACGGTAACATATGTGGATCCAAAAAATCGAACCTTACTTCACTAACCACAGATTTGAAGTGCTTGAAAGCCAAATCGATTCAATACCCGGTAGTACACATACCACCAACCGGTTGTACCTCAAAAAAGTGATTTTCGAGAAGAGGCACTCGAATTTTCCCCACTTGTTACTTGCTCCACTAATCTTCTCAAAGAATGTCGAGATTCCAAATCAGACAACGGAGAACTCCCACACAATTTGAGATTTCCACTTGAACACAAATCAATGGCAAAACGTGCTTAGAATTGGCTCTGATACCAATATAAAGTCCTCAATCCAAGGATCCTATTCTAAGCATGCCAAACACAAGCAATACAAGGGAACTTGATGGTGGACAAACCAACCCAACCAAACCTAGATCGAATGGATCTAGCCCCCAAGCTATGGATCAATCACTCAGAGAGGAATGAGGCATTACACCAGCAGCATCCTGCCACCGGTCATGCTATTAAGCATACACTAGTGAGAGCCCAATAGGTATACTTATACCCTCCAAGGCCCATGCACCACTAGTAGTGCACTGTGACACCTCATCGGACACCTCTGCAGCCTATCTGGGCCACGTCATCCAGTTCCCTAATGACTCACTGATAGACCCATACCAACTCCACCACCATGTGTTTAGGCCTACAACCATTAATCATGACCATGTACACATAAGGGCCCCAATTCCCTTATAGTCACAATTAACTTATGGGTTGTTGGTCTACCAGTCCCTAGCGTGGACACGGTACCCGAGACCAGTCATGGGCATGACTCTCTCTCTCTCTCTCTCTCTCTCTCTCTCTCTCTCTCTCTCTCTCTCTCTCTCTCGTAGTTGTGAAGTTCTTCATGGCCAATTTGTGCTTGGACGTGGTGTGGCATAAAGGTGCATACACACATATACAAAAGCTCAGTTTATTGCATGAAGAGGGTCCTGGCCCTCAAATTAGCTAAAAAATTTCAACTTCATTAAAAATCTTTATTTTGAAGGGACCCAACTTTTGCCCTTATTTTTTGAAAACTATCCCCGTCTCTTTGAGGCCCTATCCATTGATACTTTCTAGTTGAAAATGAAAAATAGAGTGATGATTTGACCTAGGAGGATCGATTGTTTTTAGAATCTGATTAGACATGAGCTATGCTAGCAGATGTTTCATTCATTGGTTCAAAGTGTGTTTCCCACTACTTCCAAGAGAGATTGTTCATGATGGATCAAGATCTTTGAAGATCTTCCAATTTGTGAAGAAAGGATGCAAATTTGGTTGCAAAGGAGTGCAAATTCAAATAAAAACTAGTGCCTTGTGTTGGATCTATTCCTCTACTCTCCTAAATCCCATGTTAATCTAGCCATTCATATTGCTATAGCTTTACATGCATTGTCGCAGTGTTTGCAAAAATACTCTATTATCGAAGATACGCAAGAGAGTGGCAGTCTGACTTGTCGAAGTTGGCCGAGTTATCAGACAGGCCGAACTATCATGAGAGTCCGACTTGTCGACTCCAACAACTATCCCAACCTTATTGACTATCGATAGTAACACATTCGAAGCCTTCCTATACTGTGCAGCTACTTGGACAATGACATCAGTAGCCATGATCTACTCTAAAGGGCGCAATGTGAAAAACTCAGATCCAAAAGATGCTAAAGTTTCATAAAGATCTTGGCCATGGAAGTTATGCACATCTAGATTGAAAAAATGATAGAAATTGTGATGTTAAGCATACTAAACATCAACTAAACATCAAAATCTGATCATAAGCTTCCACAAACAGAAACTTGCTGTCCCTGTCCGTACTTCAGAGCCTACAACCTGCATTTCACACGTGTGAAGCCATAGCAACAAAGAAATCACAATTCTAGTGGCTAGAATGCAAGATATGAACAAAAAAGTGAGAGAGAAGAAGATGGACCTTCAAAGAGCATAACATTCATTCAATAGAATGAAAATGAGATGTGTACATACTCGTGGAGATGGCTATTTATAGCAGCCATAGTGCCTCTTGGCCACTTGTCTTATGATAGGCTAAAATTGGGGTCCAATAGGATTCACCCATATACCTAGAAATTTGGTCAAATAGGAATGCACCAAATTATGAGCCAATAGAAGAGCTCCACACTCGACCTCCTCCTCAAAAGTAGTGTACACATACTTTGGGCCTCTACATACATGTATGAACCTATCTCTAACTTTTATTTGGCCATAGGCCTACAAAATCTCAAGTTAGGAAAATACTACTAGTTGACAATTTTTCACACTCCCTCTTCAACTAGTTTTAGCATAGATTTAGAAAGTACACCAAGACTTGTTCTATGCTTGAAAAATAAGTCCTTTCCCAATGCTTTGGTAAAGATATCAGCCACACATTCCTTTGATGGGACATGTTCAAGCTTGATCTCTTTTGCCAACACTTGTTCTCTCACAAAATGGTAAGCCACCTCGATATGTTTGCTCCTTGCATGGAAAACCGGATTGCTTGCTAGACTTTGGGCTGAAAGGTTGTCACAAAAGATGATTGGACTCTCTGAAAAATCCAGCAAATGAAGCTCCATAATCATCCTCTTGATCCACACCATCTCCTTTGTGCATGATGTCAAAGCTTTGTACTCGGCCTCACTAGAAGAAAGTGATATAGTTGCTTGTTTCTTCGACATCCATGAGATAGCTCCATCACCTATGAAAATAGCATGTGCATTTATGGATTTTCTATCCATAAGGTCTCCTGCAAAATCTGAATCTGAAAAACCAAATAAGTTAGGTGATGAGCCTCTATAAACAATGCCAAAATCTTTTGTTCCCGAGATGTATCTCAAGATCCTCTTTCCTAGTTTCCAATGTTCTATGCTAGGATCTTGCATGAATTGGCTTAATCTACCAACACAATAAGATAAATCAGGTCTTGTGATGGTTAGATATATAAGAGAACCTATTAGCTTCCTATAGAGAGTAATGTCCTCGAAGGATCTTTCATTACCTCTTATAGTTAGCTTTACATGTGATTCCATACGTGTATCAATAGGATTTGCATCTACCATATGAAATCTATTGAGAATAGAAATAGCATACTTCTCTTGTGAAATAAAAGTGATTTGAGAAGTTCTAATTACTTCTATTCCTAAGATATAGCTCAAAAGACCAAGATCATGCACTTCAAATTCCTTTTTTAGTGCTTTCTTGATATCTTCTATATCTTCCTTGTTCCCTCCACTTAAAATAATGTCATCCACATAAATTAGAAGGATTGTAACATCATTAGCACTAATTCTAAAGTAAAGTGAATGATCATACTCACTCATAGTGAAGTTTTGAGAAAGTAGAAAAGAGTTAAGCCTAGCATACCAACTCCTTGGTGCTTGCTTAAGACCATACAAACTTTTTTGTAGAAAACACACATGATTAGGCTTGCTATGAGAAACATAGCTCTCGGGTTGCTCCATGTAGACTTCCTCTTCAAGATCACCATTCAAGAAAGCATTAGAAATGTCTAATTGCCAAAGATCCCATCCATAAAGAGTTGCAAGGGAAATGATTACTCTTATGCTCACCATCTTTGCCACGGGTGCAAAGGTTTCCTCATAGTCAATGCCATGCTCTTGAGCATAACCTTTAGCCACCAACCTTGCCTTCAACTTGTTGATAGATCCATCTTGATTTGTCTTTACCTTGAAGATCCATTTGCATCCAATTGCACTTTTGCCCTTTGGAAGCTCCACCAATCTCCATGTGTTGTTCTTCATAAGTGCTTCAAACTCAAGATCCATTGCTTGGATCCATTCCTCTTCTTGCCTTGCTTCATCTACACATGAAGGTACATCAAAAGAAGTTAGGAAAGCATAGTTGGATCCATCCACCACTTGCTTACCTTTGCCATCATAAGTGAGCCTTGAGGGTTTCACTTTATGCCTTGGAGTTCTCCTTGGAATTTGACTTGAAGAGGCTTCTTCAACATCCACATCCAATGTGTCATCAACTCCATTGTCATCAAGCACATTAGTTGCAACAACACCATCATCACTTGAAACAACTTTTGGAATGTTACCTTCATCAAAAAAGACATCCCTACTTGTGAACACTTTCTTGATTGAAGGAACATAAATCCTATATGCTTTGCTTACTTCACTATAACCAACAAAAATGCCCTTTCTTGAAGATGGATCCTCCTTAGTTCTATCATCAAGAGTAATGTTGAAGTAGCAAATGCATCCAAAAGTTCTTAGAAACTTGACATTAGGCTTCGTACCAAACAAAGCTTCAAAAGGGGTTTTTCCTTCCAATACAACACTTGGCCATCTATTGCATAGGAAATTTGCACACAACAAAGCATCACTCCAAAAAGGTTTAGGAAGATTAGCATTCAATCTCATTGCCTTTGCACTCTCACACAAGGTTCTATTCTTCCTCTCGGCCACTCCATTTTGTTGTGGTGTTCTTGGACATGTGTACTCCCTCTTGATCCCATGCTCATCGCAAAAGGCTTTGAATTTGTTAGAAATGTATTCACCACCATTGTCGCTCCTCAAGCATTTGATTTTGGTTGTAAATTGAGTCTCAATAGCAACTTTGAACTTGACAAACACATCAAACACCTCATCCTTGCTCTTTAGTAGATAAACCCAACAAAATCTACTAAAATCATCAATGAAAGTTACATACATCTTAGCACCTCCATTGCTAATTGTAGTAACACCATGAATATCCGAATGCAAGAGAGAAAAAGGCATCTTAGATCTAGATATAGATCTAGTATATGGCAATCTATGTGATTTAGACAAAGCACATTCTTCACAAACATGATTCAAGCAAGTAAGAGACTTGGGAAGTCCCCTTACTACCTCCTTTTTGGCTATTACCTCCAAGGCCTTGTAGTTGAGATGTCCCATCCTTTTATGCCATACCTCTTGAATTGACATTTGTTCATTTGCCATGCATCCAACTTGGTTAGCAACAACACATGCATCAAGCTTGAACAATTTCCCTTGCCTTTTCCCTTTTGCAATGATACTACACCCCTTTTTGATCAAGCAAGCATCACCATCAAACTCAACTTTGAATCCTTTGTCAAGCATTTGGCTTACACTAAGTAAGTTCTTGGTAATGGATGGAATGAGCAAAACATCTTTCAATTCTATATTCCTATTTGTAGAAAGTGAAATAGGAATTGTGCCAATCCCCTTGATTGCACACTCACCATCATTTGCGGTATAGATTACCTTCCTATCACCATCAAATGCCATTAAAGATGAAAAATACTCTTTATGATATGTCATATGAGAAGTGGCTCCACTATCAATCCACCAAGGATCAATGTCTCCATGATTAGCCAACAAGCAAGATGACATAACAAAAGCATCATTTGAAAGAAGCTCATCCCCACCCTCATCAATAGTTAGATTGGTTTGCTTTTCCCCTTGATCCCTCTTTTTCTTAAAACAATCACTAGCAAAATGCCCTTTGACTCCACAATAGAAACATTTTAGCTTAGATCTATCCTTCTTTTTGCCAAAAGTAGAGTGCTCACCTTGGTCTTGCCCTTTAGACCAATTGCTTTTACCTTTGCCCTTGAACTTGCCTTTAGAGAACATTGCCTCCTCTTCTCCTCCTTGAGATGTAGAAGATGCTCCCACTCTTGCTTGCAACCTGAATTCTTCAGCCAACAAGACCTCTTGCAAGTCTCCAACACTTGGTAAACATTTTTGGATAGCATAACTTTGAACAAGATTAGCATGATCATCCAACAAGCCATTGAGAATCACTTGAACAAGCTCCTCATTATTTATGCCATCATTAATGCATGCTAACTCATCATTCAATGCTTTAACTCTCAAAACAAAAGCATGTCCATTCTCACTCTTCTTTTGCATACAAGAAAAGATTTGCCTTCTTAAAGTCAACACTCTAGAAGTAGACTTGGATTCATAAACCTTCTTCAAGGCTTCCCAAGCTTCACTAGATGATGTGCACTTACCAACCTCTTTGATAAGCTCATTTGTCACATTCATCTTGATCATGTGAAGGGCTTTCTTTGCCCTCTTGTCATACCTCAATTGTTCTTGAGGTGCCAAAGGTCTCTCCTCCACACCTACAACAATATCCATCAACTCATTCATCTCAAGCAAAGACTCCATCCTTACTTTCCAAGTAGAATAGTTGAGGGAGGTAAGCCTATCATTGCTTTCCAACATGTAGCCTCCATTTGTAGCCATGTTGCAATGATTGATCTCTGATCTTTGACCTGTTCCAATGCACTAAGCACTCTCTTGAATCAACAAATGAAACACAAGAAGAAATCACAAAGATTTGGAACCTAAAACCTTACTTTTTCTCTCTTTTCCTCACTTTTTCCTTAATTTTAGCCACTAGTTTTATGATTTCTTGATCAAACCAAGACCAAACCTCAATATACTTGCTTTTCCCTCACTCCTAAGATTGAAATACACTCTTGAATCATTCAGCAAACTGAAAATCAGAGGGTTACATCAATTTTGAAGTTTTTGACATGAAGAAGCAAGAAATTGAATCAAAAAACTATATGCTAGAATGGAAAACTAATAGGATCTTGTTGGATCTTGCATCTCCCTCTTTCCAAAACAATTTTTGTCTCCTTATTCTGATAAGTACAGAGGGAATTCGCCCTACTTCAATTGAAATGCATACAAATGATGTTTTGATCACAAAGATCCAATTTCTACACATAAATCAACAAGATTTTTAGCTAGAAACTTGATTGGAATGCTACAAAAGCAAACTCGCCCACAAATCTCTTCTAAATCTGGCAAAACCTGCACATTTGGCCGCCTAATGCTCTGATACCATGTGAAAAACTCAGATCCAAAAGATGCTAAAGTTTCATAAAGATCTTGGCCATGGAAGTTATGCACATCTAGATTGAAAAAATGATAGAAATTGTGATGTTAAGCATACTAAACATCAACTAAACATCAAAATCTGATCATAAGCTTCCACAAACAGAAACTTGCTGTCCCTGTCCGTACTTCAGAGCCTACAACCTGCATTTCACACGTGTGAAGCCATAGCAACAAAGAAATCACAATTCTAGTGGCTAGAATGCAAGATATGAACAAAAAAGTGAGAGAGAAGAAGATGGACCTTCAAAGAGCATAACATTCATTCAATAGAATGAAAATGAGATGTGTACATACTCGTGGAGATGGCTATTTATAGCAGCCATAGTGCCTCTTGGCCACTTGTCTTATGATAGGCTAAAATTGGGGTCCAATAGGATTCACCCATATACCTAGAAATTTGGTCAAATAGGAATGCACCAAATTATGAGCCAATAGAAGAGCTCCACACTCGACCTCCTCCTCAAAAGTAGTGTACACATACTTTGGGCCTCTACATACATGTATGAACCTATCTCTAACTTTTATTTGGCCATAGGCCTACAAAATCTCAAGTTAGGAAAATACTACTAGTTGACAATTTTTCACACGCAACGGCTCCATGCCACTTTCTTGTACATACATTTGGACAATTGTGAATTGTATATAGTTGATCGGTATAATCAATCAATCAATAAGCAAGAAGATTACAACCATACTAGATCGGCTGATTTCATATACGCTCGAGTGCTCATAGACACCGATACAGGTTAGCAGAGATAGACACAATAGATGCTTTCAAGCATTGATTCTTTCTTTCAGACTGATTGTCAGAATAAGCTCATAGCTATTATAGATCGTAGTTAGTTTTTTGAGCACACGGTTACGTCCACTATTGTCTTGTGCTCACCAACATCATCTGACTTGTAT
Source organism: Diphasiastrum complanatum (assembly GCA_029204225.1). NCBI lineage: Eukaryota > Viridiplantae > Streptophyta > Lycopodiopsida > Lycopodiales > Lycopodiaceae > Diphasiastrum > Diphasiastrum complanatum. Next base: position 2,126,275 of record CM055101.1, read on the forward strand.
TTCTATACATTAATCTGAATCAATTACTATCTTGGTTTTGCGTTCAAATTTTGTCAATGTTGCATGCTTTTCGCTATCTGTCTGACTCTCTTATTGCTTTGTCTGACTATCTTCTCTTTTGCTTCCGCATAAACGCAATTTTCTTCGCCTGCTATTGTAGTAGTGCACGCATCGAGGGAATCAGTCAACCATTGCTTTTTGAAGATGAAAATTATGCTATTGGCTGAGGAATATTTGTATGATGTTGTCACAGGTGCAAAACCCAAAGCAAACGACGTTGCAATCTCCCAACGGAAGCTAAAGGATGGCAAGGCCTTAGCGTTGATCATCCTCAACATATCAGACACACAAATCGGCTATGTGTCTGAAGCTCAGACCTCCAAGAAAGTCTAGGACATCTTGAGCACCTTCTATGATAACTGGGTGATGATGATCACCACACACCCAAAGCTGACTCTATCATGAGTCATTACGATGTCTTTACAGGAAGAGACAAGAAGGAACGAACCCTCCAGTTCCTCTATTGTCGACTCTCGCGCGTTATACACCAAGAAGACCCACCTTCTTCCTCTTCCATCTCATCCATGAGGAGTTATGGAGTAGATTTGATTTAGACAACCAAACAATATCAAATTGTTTCAAAGTGGAAGTCAGCGTGAATGAAGCTAGCACGAATGCACACATGGTGACTGCATGAAAAATGAGGATCTTCATGTCTTGCCAATGAGGATCTACAGACAACGTGCAAGAGAACACTAGCAAAGCTTGATTGAAAATAGCACAGCACACAACCTGGTCACGATATTTTCAAAACGTAAAATATGCACTAGAGTTTTATGAAATTGTGAGTAAAGGCAACAAACCTACAACTCCAAATGAAAATAGAAATGAAACACGAACAAGTTGCAAGCAACTAGAAAACAATATATTCAATCATGGCAGAGCTAAAATTCGCAATGATCTAGTGATGCCTCCCAAATTCCAATTTGCCAAATTGAAGTGAAACAAAAAAAAAAAAAAACCATGAGATCTAATTGAAACATCATCAAACATGGAACAAAATGGGACAAAATGAACACCCAAATTATTTTTTGACAAAATAAATGTATAAATCCCACATCCACAAGCTGTTAGAATCGCCAATCCGTTGTTCACAAACACACTCACAGACCTGGATTCCCTTATATCCAAGCTCCCGCTCCTCCAGTTTTCTCACGCTTCAGATCTCAACCATAGCCCAGCCTAAATCTCAACTTGAGTGCGCTATTAAATCTCAACCAACACACACCGCCTCCCATCTCAACCGGAGCCAATTTGTAAGATCTCAACCAATGCACTACCTCCCATCTCAACCGGAGCCAATCTGTCAGATCTCTACCGATGCACTGCATCAAATCTCAACCAGAGCCCAACGCTGAAATCTCGACCGAAGTCTTTTTCTAGAACCTCGACCGACGTCCATCAGTCAGATCTCAACCAACGGAAGTCACTCAGATTTCAACCGACGGGATCCGCTTCCAATCTCAACCGATAATTCTATCCGTTTTGGACAAACAGAAGGAGTTCCTCACAACCGCACCTGACAACACCCCCTTCCACCAATCGCATACCATCGCAACAGCTACAATCCCACAACACCACATTACAACCATCCAATTCAACCGCAAACGAACAAACAGCCCACCTCCGCAACCATCTCCATCTACCCATCATTACCGCATTAACACCAAAACACCCGCATTCCATTGTCCTGGCTGAATTCCGTCGTCGCAACCACATTACCACCGTAGCTGATTGTATTCCCACCGCAACAGCCGCATCCCACTCATTCACCGTAGAAACCGCAATTCACCACAACTCGCCCTTGAACGGTCACCCCGTTTTCACCCGCAATTCACCTTGAACCATCATGACCGCTCTGGGCCGTTGCGACCACATTCCATTCCATCAAACCACATTTGGCCGTCCTTATGTCTTCCTCCAAGACAGCCCTTCACACACCTTCACTCCTATCACGCTTCAAATCTCAACCGGAGCCCGAGCCAATCCTTCATATCTCAACCGGAACCAGAGCCCATCTCTCCGATCTCAACTGACAGAGCTCTGTGACATCTCAACTGGAAGCCACAGTCCGATCTCAACTGACGGTCTGCTATCAAATCTTGACCGACGGTGCCCTGTGACATCTCGACCAACGGCCTTCAGTTAAATCTCAACTGACGGATAGTATCAGATCTCGACCGACGACCACTGTCAAATCTCAACCGATGGATAGTATCAGATCTCGACCGATGGCCACTGTCAAATCTCAACCGACGGATAGTATCAGATCTCGACCTCTGGACACTGTCAAATCTCAACCGACGGACAATATCAAATCTCAACCGACACCTATATGTTTGATTTCAATCGACGGCCATTCCGTCAGATCTCAACCGACGATTTTTTTGAGCATATTCCAAATCTACGCAGTACAGATCATATCAGAGTTGATTCTTGCATCTCATTGCCATATTAATTTTTGAGTCAACTACAGCAAGATCGAAACAAATTTAGTTAAAATTTGTTCAATCTTTAGTCCAGTCGCATGTTCAATGAGTTTCAACTACGTGTTCCACACGCCGATCCAATCATGAACAGTTACCAGTACTAGCATCCCCACCAATAGACTTGGGGGGGGGGGGGAAAGAGTGGATCTACTTGAATCCACTGGAGCAGTTACGCTGCCAGCAAGATCGACGGCCAAGGTCACAAGTCAAATATGAAAATGACAAGGCTAAGAAGACAGATGGGTAGTCCAAAGAGACTGAATTAGAAGAAGTACCCTAGTCACGACGAAGATCCTTCAGAAAGAGAGACACAAACATTGGAAAATCAGTCTCTTTCTTCAACCGGCCTCTTGCCATACTTTGAATTCTACGCCCATTATCATGCCTATCGTCCACACCATCTACCGTTGTCACCACCACCCTTCCTTCCATCTGTTTGTTTATCATTAGTCTATTGTTCTTCTGAGAAATCTCCAATTTTTTATAGTCTTACCGAAGCAGTTGATAAATCATTGCAAGTGTCTTGCGGAGACCAACTGCCACCTACAATGAGTGATCAGCCAAAAAGATCTAAGAAGCAGGTGAAGCAGCTAGAAGACATAAGAAATTGAGCAAAGAAGCTGAGGAGGAAAGGACAAAAAAACTTAAGTGACAGTTGAGTCAGATCGATCTTGATCAAAAGAAACTCTCTGGAGCAATGATAGTTGAATCCCCTCTTATGAAGCCCAAAGATATTCAAAAGTAACGGATCAAAAGAAAGAGCTGCAGAAAAAGAAAGATGAAGACAACGTGAACCTGCAAATAAAGTGAACTCCTCACTTAGAAAGTGGTGGTCAAAGCTCGACATTGCAAGGGTACAAGGCTCCAATTGTAGAACTATCAGTTCCTTCACCCTTTCACCAAGCCTTCATCATGTTTCCTTACCGTTACAAACCGTCCATCCAAAACTGTTTCTACCACCAAATTTGAGATGATGAGTCCATCCCCATGAGACTGATAATCAAAGTTTGTGCAACTTGCAAATCAAAGGTTTTTCGTGAGACTGGGACTTCGGCTGTGCGAGGAACTGGGGAAACACCCAGAAGCAATTGGAGGATACAGGCCTTTTAGAAGATAGAATTTGCCAAAAAACCAAAGATGAAACCGTCAATGGCAGATACAAGTGACAAAACAAAGAGACACATGGAAAGCACTCGAGCATGCAAGTTGTGAAGTTGCTGAGAGCTCTCCAATTTTGAGAATGCCAACCACCTATAGTATAAGACATTCTAATCCAATCGTGGCAATTTGTGAAAAACAGTTTTTGTATAAAGACTGGCGACAATAAACACTAAGCGACCGAGGATCTACGCTTTTCCAAGTGACGATCAAAGACGCCAATGCGAAAGCGGAACGACATCGTCCAATATGAGTTGCAGTGGGTCCTGCAACACATTAGGGGTGGGATGATGTTGGCTGATTATGATGAATTCCCAAGATGCTCGGACAGAGCAACGCAAGAGCACCTCTCACCTTAGACCGAGGAGGTCTCTGAGAAGATGAGATGAATGAAGACTGAGAGCCGAGAAATGCTAGTTAGGAATGACAAGCAAGGATTGTGTAAGCCTCATGGTGAATCCCGGAAGATGGAATGACCATGTAGGAACTAGTATTTCTAGGCAAATGTAATAAATGCAAGTAGACCCCTCTTAAAGAAAGTAGAGTGAGCCACCTTTTGATGGTGACCTCTAGTGGAGAGCATTATTCCACTTGTAATTTGTGAAATGTGGAAATTCCACTAGGATGCCACCTAAGGAGCTCTCTTGCTTATTTAAGAGACTCCCTCTTTGTGAAGAGGAGCTTTTTGTGAATTGTATCAACTCCATGCTGAAATGAGAAGAGCCTTCACAAGTGTGGTGCATCCATTGAGCTCCTTGATCATGCTTGTTTCTTGAGTGATGCATTTATGATCTTGCCCTTCCCTCCTTTTGTGTGTGGTTGTGGACTGTAGAGTGGATTAGATTTGCTACTTTCCTAGAGTGGATTAGTTTCTTTTCTTGTTTGTGAGAGAGAAAGAGAGAGAGAGAAAGAGTAAGTTTTCTTCATTATGTATGTAGTGTTAATGCTTAGGGTTAATGGATGTTAGAGTTAAGTCTGGATCTTCCATTCATTGAATTCTGAGATATGCTATCGCTCTCATGGGAACGAACCTCCATGTGACGACTAACTTCTACTCTTTGATGCTAGAGTTAGAAATCAGTTTTGATCTGATTCATTAGTATAAGCTCTAAATGTGATGATGTAATTAGTGTACAGTTTATTTGATTTACTGTATATGGTTGTGATCGGGACGTGACCCGTTAGGATATATTGATCGGGCACTGATCTCGTAGACGACTATTTGGGTTAGCCGGATAGCCACACATAGGAAAAATTAGCATGTACATAGTTATTTACAGTACTTGCTATACTTGGGGGCATGTCCCAAGTTTGTCGGTTGAATTTGGCCATATTGGGCCTGACCTTAGTTTGACAGGTGGTAGGCCAATTTTAGGACACCTGCCTTTTCATGCAGTTTGTGAATACTCTATATGTACAGTGTTTCTTTGTAATCTATTAACTTTTGTTGTGCCATCTTTGAGAGCTTGTGAGGAGTGGCTATGGTGATTGTGTGATGTGATCTGCATACTGCACTAGATCCTAACAGAATTTCAACTTGGTATCAGAGCGTCAGGGTGTCGCAGGTATGCATGATCCGGTGGAGCTATGGGATAGCATCTTTCACCAGAAGAAATAGCACTCAAAGCATCTTAGGAGAGAGGACTCCATATAGAGTATAGGCAACGGATGGCAGGAGACAACAAAGTTCCTTCGATCGGAGCTTCGGGAAAGATCAGAACGATCATCGTAGGTGGATTCCGGGGAGAATTCACGAAAAATCTTGCAGTTTCGGTGGTTTCGGGGAAATCATCGGTGTTGGCTTCATGGTTCACTGTGTGGACAGCTGTTTGGCGCAACGGGGCTTGCAGAGGATTTGCAAAGAGCAGTGACAGAGAGCCATAGCAATTTATAGGGCCAAATTGGGTGGAAAACCAAATTTTTTCTGAAAATTTCCAGTTTCGTGGGGTGTTGACGGATTTAAGAGAAAATCGGCTTGTTTGCAGTCAATATCACACCAATCAGAGAGCCGTAAATTGCATCAGATGCCTTGAGGTAGGGCAACCTCATCTAGGCAGGGAGCTGCAAGAGGAATCTTAGGGAAAGCCTGAGTGAAGCCCAATAAATCACTCTCTTCTATGCCAGCTAGGGTTTGGGAATGGTAAGTGGTGGATCTTTATCCACAGACAACCATTTTTTATGCTATAACAATCTACAAGTGGGCATTTTGGCAGGGCGCAGCAGCCTCCAAGAGGCCGTGACAGGCCGTGGTCTAGACTGGAGCCTGGATGCTCTAATCAGATGCAGCCATAGCAAAGAAAAAAAAACCATAACTCGTCTTTGGAAGGAGGAGGCGTAGACCTCGCGCGCGTCCAATGAGAGAGAGGCAATAGCGTTTTGAGGTGCGTAGCGGCCACATGAAGAAGCTTCAATGGGCATAAGAATGGATCACCATCAGATTATGAAAGAGGTCGATGAACGGTCGAGATAGATAGCTCAGGGAGCAATCCTGATCATCGGATGGTGACACACCATTAGATTTATGGTGAAAGGGCTCACAAAGATTTGAAAGCCATTTTTGAGGGCTTTTCATTAAAAATCTTCATAATGAAATGGCTGAAGAGACCCGAAGGGCTTGAAAGCCTTTTTCTTCAATAAAAATCTTCATCATGAAGAAATAGTTCAAATTTGCAAGCCACCCTTTGGAAAGGGATAACTTTGGCTAGAGGGCACATTTGTTCACTCAGACAACCCATGCATGACCCAGGTTGTCTCTTGATTATTTCCCGTAATAATCAAGTCATCAATCAAAGCAACCATACCATCAAAGCATAAGACATATAGATTTGGATCAGAGTGTGTTCTCACCATCCCCTTTGAATGAAAGTAGGCATCAATCATGCTATACCACGCACGTGGTGCCTGTTTAAGACCACAAAGTGCTTTCTTCAAGTGACATACTTTATCTGTCCCTTCGCTACAAAGCCTTCAGGTTGATCCATGAACACCTCTTCTTCTAACTCGCCATTCAGAAAAGCAGATTTCACATCCATTTGATGCAAAGGCCAACCAAAATGTGAAGCTAAAGCAACAAGTAGATGAGAGTATTCCACTTACATACCGACGCAAAGGTCAGCTCATAGTCGATGCCTTTGCTTTGTTCATACCCTTTGATCACCAATCTTGCCTTGTGCTTTGCTATACTTCCATCTGCATGGTACTTAGTCCTATATACCCATTTGCAACCAATGGGTTTCTTGCCAACTGGTGGTTCTACTAAGTCCCATGTGCTATGCTTAGCAATTGACTCCATCTCCTCTCCCATGGCCTTGACCCAAATGTCATCATCCTTCGCTTCAACATAAGTCGAAGGTTCTTTTCTTTGAATAATACTAGATAAGAGAGCATAATTTGCTTCATACCTTTCAGGTTGTGTCTTCTCTCTTGTTGATCTTTGTAGCTCTCTCTGGCTAGATGATCCTGGAAAGTCATCCATGTCGCGACTCCCCAATAATCTCTCAAACCACTTAGGGAGCTTCCTATCAGGTGATCGGCTTCCTGGTGAAAATGTATCCCATGGTACATCCTTCTCCTTGCGTTTATCACCTGCAACTTCAATCTTTCTTGCACCAAAAGGTTTGTCCCTACCTCTCCAACCTGTCTCTTGAGGTTGAGTAGTAGTATCTTGAGATGTATCCTCATGTTCATCACTTGGAAGGTCAATGAATGGATCATCATCAGGTGGTATCCTATACCATCTTTCCCACTGGATGTCTCTATCTTCTCAACATCCTCGTCTTCATACATCTTAGACTCATCAAAGATAACATCACGACTTGTATGGACTTTGTTTTCCACTGGATCAAAACATCTATAGCCCTTCACATGATCATCATATCCTAGGAATATACACTTGATAGCTTTTGCATCAAGTTCACGTCTCTCTTCATTAGGAACGTGTACAAAGGCCTTACATCCAAAGATTCGCAAGTGGTTCACCTTTGGCTTCTTCTTCGTGAATGCTTCCTCAGGTGTTATCTTTGGTATGGCAATGGTAGGACTTCTATTTTGAAGATATATTGCCGTACTGCATGCTTCTGACCAAAAATCTTTTGGTAGTTTCATCTCAGCTAGCATAGATCTGGCACTTTCCACAATCGTATGATTCTTGTGCTCAACTACACCATTGAGAGCAGGAGTATGAGCTTGCGTAAATTGTCTTTTAATCCCACATTGATCACAAAGATCATTGAAGTCATTAAACTTGTACTCACCTCAACTATCTGATCTTAGGACTTTGATCTTCCTACTTGTCTGATTTTTGACCAATGCTTTGAAGCTCTTGAAGTTATCAAATGCATTTGATTTCTTCTTCAAGAAGTATATCCACGTCTTTCGTGACATATCATCAATAAAGGTCATAAAATAGAAGGCTTTATCATGGGCGAATTCTACTTTAAATTTTTGATCAGTAATGACTCCAACAAAAAGTAGATTTTTCTTCAAACTTGGTACATAAAGTACCTCCTTGATCATCTTGCTTTTGCCATCAGGTAGTTGGATTGAAATGGTGCCTATCCCCTTGATCTTGCACACCTCGCCATTTGCTTGTGAAACGGACGTTCCATTATGCAACAGTTTCATGCTATTGAACCAATTCTTGTTACCTGTCATGTGTCTTGTGGCTCCCGAGTCAATATACCACACTTGATCATCTTGATTAGATGACAATGCAGATATGAAGATGCTAGAGTCTTCAATCTCACCCTCATCGACAAGGTTACCTACATGCTTTGGTTTTTCCTTGTCTTGTTTCGCCAGGAATTTGAGTGTGTGTGGGCTTGCATGTTGCCTTGTCACGGGAGTCTAGATCTGAGTCAAAGTCGTATGTGGTTGTGCATTTGCTACAGTAAAACAAAGTAGTCATTTTATGCTCATTGACTTGTCATTGTCTACTAGTTGTCTATCTGGTGAGGGTGCAATCTTATGGTGGCAATAAGATTTCCTCAGGTTGAGCCTCAGTCGCTCATTTATGTCAGCTTTACAGGTTTGTGCTTGTAAGTGTCTGATAGGATGTCAGCCTAGCTAGATGGAGGATGTGGTGGCAGTGGGGTTTATTCAATTTGAGCCATGTCGCTCATGTGGTCCACTTGTGTTCAAGTCGGATTGGGGACGAGTCAGTTGGTCGAGAGTATGGTAGACTCTTTGTAAGGACATTGTGTCTACATGATACTTTGTGAGTCAAACCTGGTGGTTTGTTGGTGTGCTTGAGTGTGAGTCAAGTACAGAGTAGCACAACATGCATAACATCTTTTGGACACTCTAGACATTGCTACAAATTATTGTTTTTCACTCTTATCACATTTGAACTTAAGGGAGAGAGTTAGAAATCAGTTTTGATCTGATTCATTAGTATAAGCTCTAAATGTGATGATGTAATTAGTGTACAGTATTTGGTTTAGTGTATATAGTTGTGATCGAAATGTGACCCGTTAGGATATATTGATCGGGCACTGATCCCGTAGACGACTACTTGGGTTAGCCGGGTAGCGACACATAGGAAAAATTAGCCTGTACATAGTTATTTACAGTACTTGCTATACTTGGGGGCATGGCCCAAGTTTGTTGGTTGAATTTGGCCATATTGGGCCCGACCTTAGTTTGACAGGTGGTAGGCCAATTTTAGGACACCTGCCACAACTAAAAGTTTAAACCAATCAAAAACATAAGTTAGAGCGATTGCACCTTATTCACAATGATCGGTGGCTCTGATACCAACTGTTAGAATCACCATTATCATGCCGGTCATTGCTAAAGCAGAAATAGGTGACGAACGCTACGTTAGCACCCAACCATAGAGGTACTGCCACCTCACCCCCGTGCATTGGAGTTACAGACCACCATCAAGCAAGTTCGGATCTCATGTAAGCCATGGTGTCTCATACCACCATGTCTTACCCTCGACCATCACCTACCTGCATCCTGAGACCTAGATACTCATTCTGACCTGACCACCAGTGGAAGAGTTCTTCATTCTTCAGGAGAGAATGAATGCCAAGCTCATGGAGATCCACCTCTATATACATAGTCCAGGTGGGTCATCTCCGCCCATAGGAGTCACGCATGACCAACGATACAGCGACAGTTGTGCACACTGACACAGGTCCATATAAACGAGTCACCGCGCACCAATAAGACATTGACACATGACATCCAAAAGACCTATAGCTCCAGCTCAGTGTTCCGTTGGCGGTGGTGTATCTTCATGAAGAAACCAGATGTTTATGTTTATAAAGCCTTGCTAGCTTTCAGCCCTCTACCTGATGAAGATGTTCGCGAACACGAAAGTCAAGAGACACCAAGCATGAAAGTTTCACGAATACCTGAGAAAAAGACACAAACACGAAAGATTCGCGATCGAGAATCCTTTGTGGTCCAACACGAGAAAGTCAGACGACGAAAACGAAACCAACGACGTGACACGAAAAACGGCGCGAAACCTTTTCTACCCTCACGCTCCAAAGAGTACCAGCAAAGATCATGCAAGTACCCAGAAATACAGATATATGATCTGATGGCATGATGTCAGCAGATACACTCTAGGTCGTGGCTAATCTGCCACTCTTGTAATTTCCTAATTAGTTGTAGATGCTTAATCACTCTGATCTTAAAAGTTACATAGAATGAGTATATACTTATTGGATGATACTTGACACATACACATAGAGAAAAGTAGTCTGATGCTAGTAAGCAATCAAGACGAAATACAAACAAGAAGTCCGTCTGCGTGTGAGACGTGTTCTGTGATCAAGATCCATAGAGATCCGCAGGTTCGCTAGTAAGCGAGACATCCACTCGTGAGAGAACTATATTTCTCTCATGCCAATGCACTGCGTGGATTTACATGCAGTGATTGAAGAATCAAGAGAAAATCAATAGATGATTTTGTAGCCATTGTGCACATGTCAATTTATGATGTATGATTTTGAATGCAATATTCGTGTGTTTGATTCTCCCATTCATTTCAATTCCGCACATTGGTTGAATTTGTTGAATGCTGCATTAATTTATAAACGTAGATCAGCAATGCCTGACTACATTCTGGAGGACTGTAGGAGTGATTCAGCTGGCAGTGTCCAACGATCGCATCTAAATTCTATCCGAATCGCATTGAATCGCGGGTGCTTCGCTTACGCGACTGTTTTGCGACTGCACATTCTCCATCAGTGGTATCAGAGCCTACCTATTTATTGTCATAATATGACGTAGTCAAGAAGCTATTAGATCCAGGAGGCCTAGCATTCAAATGAACGACCATCAACAAGGGAACAGACTTCAGAAGCAATAGCTTCAATCAGCAGCATGCAGAGCAAGATCTACACAATTCTTGATTCTTTGGGATCTAACTTTTTAGCCTATAAAGTTAAGACATCACTCATACTCAAGGGCCAAGGACTCTTCCCCTAGGTGGATGGCACAGAGGAGATGACAACGACATCAGGCAATAAGGTACGCGAGTGGAGGGAGAAAACTGACAAGGCAATAGCCTTGCTATCATCTTCCATCGAAGATAGTCTCACACTTGACATGGCTACACTCTCCAAAGATAAGGAGATGTGAGATGCATTGCTCACCAAATTTCAAACGAAATCAAGAAGTCAAATCATGATGCTGGAAGATCAGGTGACGAATCTACAGTGGGATGGAAAAGACCTTGCCTCTTTCGTAAGAAAGATGAAGAATCTGTTTCTATCACTACACAATTTTGGAACAGAGGACGTTGTGTCGGTTGAGAAGCAGCTCACATACCTATTGAGAGCCTTTCCCAGATCATTCCAAATGACGAGAACCCTGCTCGCGAAAGATCCTACCATGAACCTCGAAAAGGCGATTGTCGAGATTTGAAAGGAAGTTGAGGCCAGAGAACACCTTGATCACAAGGATGGTTCTAACTAGGCCCTCTACGACAAGAAAGAAAAATCCAAGAAAGCCTAAGAGGGAGTCGAATCAAAGGCAGAATTGTGATCAGAAAGCAAAGGGGACAACAAGGGCAACTGGAAGAGCAAAGGGAGGTCCAAACAACAAGGTGCAGACAAGAAGACTTGCGTGAGATGCAGAAGAGACGGGCATCCAGTTGATACATGCTGGCTCAATCCCAAAATTGAGTGTATCCATTTCCACAAGAAGGGTCATGCAGCCGTGGATTGCTGCCAGAACCCGAGAAACAAATCAGCGCAGAACAAACAGGAGAATAGCAACAGTTCATCCTATGTCGAGGAGCCCGAGAGCTCGAAAATGGGCGAAGAAAGAACAACAAAAACTGTTCGACTGCCTACATTTGTGAAGACGTGTGTGCAACATCGACATCTGACACACATGAGGTGATCCTAGATTCAAGAGCCACCTCACACTTCATGACATCAAGACGAATAATGTCTGATTTCAAAAGTACAGGTCCTTCAAGATTCATAGTTCTTGAAGATGGATCTAGACATCAAGTGAACGATATTGGTTCACTATGGCTCAACACCAACAGTAGAGACAGACGACTCGAAGACATTCTGTTCGTGCCTACTCTACAACAAGATTTGCTCTCTGTAGCAAGAACAGAAGATGCAGGGATGCGTGTGATGTTTTCTGACAAAGCATGCAATGTGATTGACGCCAGTACCAGTACATTGATCGCTCAAGGCAGAAGAAAAGAAAACCTATATTATCTGAAGGTATGCCTACCTACAAATTAGGTGCATCAGACTCGTGATGACTCGCCCGACACTCTGTGGCACAAAAGATTGTGGACACTTTATCAAGCAAGCTATCATGGAGCAATAACAGGGTTCAGCATCTTGAATGCAACCAATTCGACCACCTGTGATGCAGGTTTGAAGGGTAAGATGTCGTGCACTCCATTCATCAAAGACTCCTACAGAATGACTAAGATTCTGGAGTTAGTGCATTCTGATCTGTGGAACTTTCAATATTATATAACCTTCATTGATGACTATAGTAAATTTGTCAGAGTGTATTTTATTCAGAATAAATCTGAAGCACTTGATAAATTCATAGAATATGTGAATTGGACTGAGAGATGTACAAGCAACAAGGTTAAACAGATAGGACAGATCGAGATGGCGAATACATCTCGAATCTCTTCATTGACTTCTGCAATGATCGTGACATCATTCATAGAAGGACTACAGCCTACACACCGCAGCACAATAGTGTTGCCGAACGAAAGAATAGGACCCTGATGGAAGCTGCCAGATGCATAATGGCCTACTCGAAGGCTCCAAAGGTACTGTGGACTGAAGCAGTAGCTACAACCGCATACATCCAGAACAGGACAGGTAAGTCTGGTGTCCCTCACAGGACACCACACGAGTTATGGTGGGGTAGAAAGCCCAACCTGTCTCACATCATAATCTTTGGTGTGCAGCTTATGCACATATTCCTGATAAGCTTTGAAAGAAGCTTGATGAGAAAGCCGATGTTGACAAATCCTCTGATCCAGAGGATCTGTTGGTTTTTTAAAATTAATTTTCTCTTACTTCTGCCTATCAGCAGAGACGGTGGGTTCTTCTTGAGATTATCTTTCTTGTTTAAAGACCCAGATTAGGCATAAGGGAACATATTCTCGTTGTAGTATATTTTTGTCCTGCCTGTCAGAGGACAACTCAAGGTCGTCTCTCTTGAATGCACTTACATTCATACATAGATGAGAACGCTCAACATACAGCCCAAATGAACATTCTGTAGATTCTACAGCTACCTACTCTAAAAATGAACTGAATCAGATCCTAAGCATTACTAAACTAAGGTGCACTTGCATAAATGTGATGCCACGCAAATGTCAAAATTGAATATCAACATAAATATGGCATAATATACTCGAAAATGAAGATATGAGCTGGTTAAGTATAAATCATGAAGAGGCCTAAGTCATTTTTCGAGAATATATCTCCTAGGTACTTGCCTTATAAATTAAGGGCTAGACCTTTAATAGGAAAAGACATTGTCTTGGATAACCCTTAACTAGGTTGTCCATACGAAACGACTACTTATGAAAAGACATGTTAAACTAGAGTAACTTTAACTCATAATTAAGTATACCTCTTATGGTATAGTTGAACGTATTTTTAATTTAAATCTTAACTAGACCCTTTCGCGGGAGCGACGCACCTATTGTTTAAGAGGTGTGTTTGTTCGCCCCGTAGAACATATATTGATCTCACACTTCAGTCTCGATCATCGAGAGAGAAGAGTATATGCTTATGTAAGAGATTGAAGAAGTGAATAGAGTTCTGTGAGTTATTCTCCCTTATTTCTGTTCTCCGCACTACTGAGTGTGAGTGATCTTGAGTCTGCTAACAATCCCTAACGCATTTCATGAATTACTCTTTGATCAGACAGACGCTCTAGTGCATTACAGTCATTTGTTGTGTTTCCGTAAAGCATGCTCTAAAAAACTGTCTTAAAATCATCTTATTCGTCTATCGCGAATACTTTCTTTTCGACACTCAAATAATGACTATCTTTGTGCAGTCTAGCACAATCATTGAATTAAGTAGTATCTATACAAATGAGATGACAGTCCCTGTCTGAAGAATTGAGTCTCTGATCTGTTTTCCTGATTGGCATTGACATAAGTTTCTAACGTGCTCGAAAACCATTCGTACTCATTAGGGCCCTTTTTGGACTCAAAAAGGGCCTCTTCCTTGCCTAAACCAGTTTGATAATCTAGATTAATGTACTTGCTAATAGTCCTATGTGGCAGTTCACCTTGGGTTTAGCTTGAGTTAGAACCTAGTCACATAGGTTGCACTTGAACCTAGTATATTAAATGAATAAAGAATTAAATTCAATGCTTGTAAAAATATTAATTTATTTTTGAATTTGTGAAGGGCTGAAATTTTTTTTGCACTTCATCCGTTATTTTTTTAGGCTTGTTTTGGAGAGAAACAAGGTTTCAAATTTTTTTACATTTCACATTGAGGTTTAGATAAAAGAAAAAGGGGGGGGGGGGGTCTTGTACCATAAAGAAAAAAAATAAAAATAGAATAGAGCCCCCCCCCCCCCCCCTTCCCCTTCGCTCCCTCTGCACGGTCGCTCTTCCTTCGGCCGTGCATCTCCTCCTTGCTCGCAACCCACCCCGGGCCACCAGCCCAGTTCACCGCCTAGCTCCCGAGAGGCCCAGCTCCTGAGAGGGCCAATGTACTTGTGAGCTCGTAGGGGCCGCGATGGAGCTGTGGGCGACGAACAAGGCTAGTGGCCCGGGGTGGGTTGCGAGCAGGGAGGGGCATCGGGAGGCTGACCGTGTAGAGGGGAGCGTGGAGCGGGGGTTGGAGGTTGTAAACCCCCCCTTACATTTTAATTTTTTTTTTTTATGGTACAAGGAAGGACCTCTCCTTGTACCTTTTTTTTCATCTAAACCTCAATATGAAATGTAAAAAAATTTGAAACCTCTTTTCTCTCCAAAACAAGCTTAAAAAAAATATGGGTGAAGTGCAAAAAAATTTCAACCCTTCACAAATTCAAAATTTGAATTTGGGCCTTGCTTTTGAGCGTGACATTGTCATCAATAAGGGGTTAGGGGAGTGTAGTTATAGTGTGGTTAGTGGGTGAGTTAGATTTTGGGATTTCATCTAGGCCATTGGATGTGCCATGTCATATGGACCATTCTATCTCAATTGTCACTCTTTTATTGGTACACATGTCGTCATTAACACTAATTATAATTAGTGAAGAGGCCCTTTTTGATTCCAAAAAGGGCCCTAATGCTTTAGCCATTAAGTTGGACTTTAGTTGTTGAGGACCATTGTCTAGGAACGAATAGTTCGCGAATTCGATTAATTAATTGTCTGCGCAGTCGCGAATACATCGAACAATTCCTGATTCCTTGTTGACACCTTAGTCAGCCAGAGTGTAGTCTGCTGTACTACTCTGATAACATTTCATTTGTAGAACGCGCTTCCTTCAATTCGATAGAGGCCAGATTGTTGTTCAGAATTCATTAACATTCCCCATTCCAAATATAAGTAATACTGGTTACTTTTTAATGTCTGTCGACAACCACAATAACATTCGAAACCACCTGCCATAATTATCCCAAAAACATAACTTTCTAACGCTGTCCTCTGTGGAAATGATACTTTTCACTACAAAATCTATATTAACCCTGTCGGTATAGCGCGACATAAACCAATTTTTGGTGCCGTTGCCGGGAATAGTTTAGAAAAGTTATAAGAAATCCGAAGACCATTTCCATCTCTAATGTATGTCAAATAGAGAATCGAGATTAGAAAGATACCGGAAGCTTAGAGAGAGTTTTTACGAAGACAGAGTGAAAGTACTAGTCGTAGAAATCTAGACAAAATCACTGCTCAGTTATTTGAACTCCTAATTAGCTTTGGTATGGAGGGTCCTGTTGCACGCTTCACTTCTATCTCTAAAATTAAATATGATTATTTTAAAGGGACCAGCTCCAATGATGCAGATAGCTATGTCTCACAATTTGAGTCAATAGCCAATGCGAATAACGAGGGAACTGACGTAGACAAACTACAAATTTTCCCTAGTCTGCTAAAAAAGCAGGTGCATATCTGGTATAGCCAGGTAGAACCAGACCATGTAGGAACTTGGTACCTGCAAATCTAGAATTCTTGGACGACTGAACAATGTTCAGAAGAAGAGTAAAGAATCTCTTCGCAAATATACACGTAAGGTTAAAAACCTCATAGGAAAACTAACTGGTGTATATCCCGTGGATATGCAAATCGAATGGTTTTTGGCTGGTCTACCACCAAAGATTGATCGATATTGTAGACAAGGGGACATGAACTCCTTAGCAACTGTTATAGCTAGTGCAAAAAATTTTGAGACTTCGAAATTAGCGCGAAAGCGGCGATCAACGAAGAAATTTTGAAAGTCTAAGACTGATTCTAGTGACAGCGATGGTGATTCAGATTTTGATTCCAGTAGTAGTTCTTCAAGCTCGGAATCTGAAAGTAGCGATTCATCGGAATCAGATGCTGACAAAGGAGAGACGAACTAAACGAAAGGACGACACGAAAGTTGTCGAGGATAAGTCGTCAACTTCCAAAGTGGAAAAGCTTTTGAAAAGTAATATGGCTGACCTTAATAAAAAATTAAATGACTTGAAGTGCAGATCTCAGAAGTTGCAGATAAAAGACCAAAGTACAGCATCAGCCCAACAGGACAGACCCAAATTTGCACCAAAAAGACATAATCCTCCTGAATTTGTTGGATCAGCGAAGTCTCAAACCTCGAATAAACCAGTTTCGGGCAATTGCTACAACTGTGGAGAGCCGCGACATTTTTCTCCTGACTATCCTCAACCACGGAAGCCAATTGGTTATGTACCATTATGCTCAAATTGTAGAGAACCTAGTCCCAAGTATCCTAACTGCCCTAAGCCACAGAAGCCGCGATCCAAATATCAGTATGTAGCAACACCATCTGCCACAGACACGAAAGCGAAAGCTGCGACAGATGCTGTTGTACAGAGAATTGACGTTATTGAAGGAAAATTGGCAAAGACTGAAGATCAATCCTGGCCAAGTGACGTGGAAAAGATTTTTAAAGTCACCACGAGAAGCAAAAGGTCCTCGAAACCTGATCAGAAATCTTTGACAAAGCGCAGAAAATCCTCGAAGACAAAATCTTCTAGCAAGATGACAAACAAATCCACGACTGAAGAAGATCTCAAGGATGACCCTGACTATGACCGTGATGCTGCGAAGTTATTTGCAAAAGATATCTCGGCCAGAAGCAAAGGAAATCATCAACGCTGAACTAAAGACTGCTCCTGTAGAGAAGGTGGTCACTTTTGAGGAAAAAGACGAAGAAATCGCGAAGACAAAATTGTCTAGTGCTGTTATTGATAAAACAACCTCAAAATCAAAGACAAAAGAATATGACATCATAACTGATATCGGATCTCTTCGACCAAACATTACTTTTGAACAGTTGTTGGCAGATAACACTTATTACAGAAAGCAGTTGAAAGGCCTTTCTGTGCCTAAGAAGAAGAAGAAAATTTCTTTGCCAGATGCTGTTGTTTTGTCCGTTGATTTAGGTGATCTCGGTGCACCTGAAATTGATGTTACTATTGCAGGATGTCTGATCAAAAAAGTGCCAATTGACTCCAGTTCCAGTGTAAATATAATAATAGAAGATACAACTCATGCTCTGGGGCTGACTAATATTCAACCAACACAATGAAACATCAAGTTAGCTAATTCGACATGACAAAAACCTATTGGTGAGCTGAAGGATGTCACTGTCTACATTCAAGCCAAGCCATTCACTATGAATTTCATTGTTATCAAAACACTTGGTTTGTCATCCTATTCTATGCTGATTGGACGACCTTGGCTTTGTCAATCAAATGCTAGTGTACATTGGAAATCCAGAGAGCTAAGATTTTAGACTGGTGAGACCAATAACCGAGGTAAGCCAGCAGAACAAATCATAATCTGGAGTCGTGACAAATATGAAGGTGAAACTCCTTTGTCCGGCACCAGTTTTACATCAGAAGATCTTCGTATGCCTTGAATATTTTTTTCTATAAATCTGATATTGAAGTGCATTACTTTGAATGTTATGAGAATGCTGATGACAAAGAATTCTTTGATGCCTGCAATGATGAAGTTGATGTTTCGTATGAAGAAATTAACGTTGCAGACACAAACTCGAAAGAGTCTGACGATTCGAGTGACAAATCTGAACACAAATCAGGTAACAAGAACCAGGTTGACAACAAGAAAACCTCTATGGAGTCAACCATGCACGAAATTCATGGCCATACCAAGGCCAGTATGACTGAAGGTATCATCTTACCAGATTCTACTGAACTGATTGAACTTGCACCTGGCAGATTTGTGCATGTTTCAAAGTCACTTGGAGAATCTGAGTTGGCGGAATTCACTGAACTATTAAAGGAGTATCAAGATGTTTTTGCCTGGTCGCTCGACGATTTGAAAGGTATACCTGCAGAATTCGGAGAGCACTAAATTGATCTGAAGGAAGATGGTGTACCTTTTCGACAGAGACAATATGGTCTCAATCCTAAATACTCTCTAATGGTCAAGGACGAACTTAACAAACACCTTAAGGCATGTATAATCTATCTCGTCTTAAGTAGTGAATGGGTTTCACCCATTGTTGTCGTCCCGAAGAAGAAGACTGGCAAAATACGAATGTGCCAGGATTTTCGATTCGCGAATCGTTTGTGCTTCGAGTCAAAGACACGTTGACTGTCGCAAATTGTTCTCGTTCGACCTTCGTGTGTAGGAGTTCACCATTTCTGACACTCCCTCTTGAACCTTGCAGTTTTGTTCGTTTTTTTCTCGTTTCTAGCTCTATAGGTTAATCCAATATTCTGGATACCCTTCAGATACTGTAGGACTTTAAGAGACTCCCTCTTTGAGTAGAGGAGCTTTTTGTTAATTGTATCAATTCCATGCTGAAATGAAAAGAGCCTTCACGAGTTTGGTGCATTCATTGAGCTCTTTGATCATGCTTGTTTCTTGAGTGATGCATTTATGATCTTGCCCTTCCCTCCTTTTGTGTGTGGTTGTGGACTGTAGAGTGGATTAGATTTCTTGCTTCCCTAGAGTGGATTAGTTTCTTTTCTTGTTTGTGGATTAATGTAGGAACAATCATTCAGGTAAACTAAATAGGCTGGATCTGTGGTGTAATTCTTGCATATCTCTTTATAGTCCAGTTCTTGATGTTCTTGGGATGTCCAAGACTCAAAAGACTGGTTGGTTTCTTGATTCTTGGACTTCTAACATGCTGTAGATTAGTTCTTGGTTCTTGTTTTGTCAATTTATTGCCACGCTATACCAACAGGGTTAATATAGATTTTGTAGTGAAAAGTTCCATTCCCACAGAGGACAACGTTTAGAAAGTTATGTTTTTGGAGTAATTATGGCAGGTGGTTTTGAATGTTATTCTGGTTGTCGACAGACATTAAAAAGTAACCAGTATTACTTATATTTGGAATGGATAATGTTAATGAATTTAGAACAACAATCTGGCCTCTATCGAATTGAAGGAAGTGCATTCTACAAATGAAATATTATCAGAGCAGTACAGCAAACTACACTTTGGCTGACTAAGGTGTCAACAGAGAATCGGGAATTGTTCGATGTATTCGCAACTGCGCAGACAATTAATTATTTGAGTTTGCGAACTATTCGTTCCTAGACAATAGTCCTCAACAACTAAAGTCCAACTTAATGGCTAAAGAGTACGAATGGTTTTTGAGCACATTAGAAACTTATGTCAATGTCAATCAGAAAAACAGATCAGAGACTCAATTCTTCAGACATGGACTGTCATCTCATTTGTATACATACTACTTAATTCAATGATTATGCTAGACTGCACAAAGTAGTCATTATTCGAGTGTCAAAAAGAAAGTATTCGCGACAGATGAATAAGATGATTTTAAGACAATTCTTTAGAGCATGCTTTACGGAAACATAGCAAACGACTGTAATGCACTAGAGCATCTGTCTGATCAGAGAGTAATTCATGAAATGCGTTAGAGATTGTTAGCAGACTCAAGATCACTCACACTCAATCATGCGGAGAATAGAGATAAGGGAGAATAACTCACAGAACTCTATTCACTTCTTCGATCTCTTACAAAAGTATAAACTCTTATCTCTCAATGATCGAGACTGAAGTGTGAGATCAATATATGTTCTTCGGGACGAACAAACACACCTCTTAAACAATAGGTGCGTCGCTCCTGCGAAAGGGTCTAGTTAAGATTTAAACTGAAAATACTTTCAACTATACCATAAGAGGTATACTTAACTATGAGTTAAAGTTACTCTAGTTTAACATGTCTTTTCATAACTAGTCGTTTCGCATGGACGACCTAGTTAAGGGTTATCCAAGGCAATGTCTTTTCCTATTAAAGGTCTAGCCCTTAATTTATAAGACAAGTACCTAGGAGATATATTCTCAAAAAATGACTTAGGCCTCTTCATGATTTATACTTAACCAGCTCATATCTTCATTTTCGAGTATATTATGCCATATTATGTTGATATACAATTTTTGACATTTGCATGGCATCACATATCCCCTTCCTCAAATGTGAAACGTCCTCGTGAACATATCATCGTTATTTCAAGGATTATTCGAGAAACATTCTTGGTCGTCAGATTTTCGTTGAGGCAAAAAAAAATTTTCTTCATATGATTCGTCCTTTAGATATTTCTTCAGAGAATATGTATCTTGTTGTTGCGTTGACTAGGTTGATTTTGAGTTGAAATTGTTTGAAGAAAACTAGAATCAAACTTCAAAACATCTTCAAACTGCAAAGATCTAGCATCAGTAGCACAGATAGGCATCAACATGACAAAGACATGAATAATATTTATGAAATATTCAATTCTTCATATAGTTTCTGAGCTAGCTCCAAGTTCTGTTGAGCTTCGATCAACAACAAATCTTCTTTGGATTTTGTACATCGGTCAACTGGGAGGTTGCCGAATTCTTCTAGTTTAACAGGAAGTAATGTTCCATTGAACAACTCCTGAGTCAACTTTGTATCTTCATCTGAATCACTTCGTAAAGTGATTTCTTCACAGTATCGAACTGAAAATCTAATAAAATTGCTTTTAACATAAAGATTCTGAACACAAAATAATGTCTTTGCCACAAAGGTACCAAACTGCCAAAATGAATATGTACAAAATTGCTATCTGAATGACTTCCTTCTATCCTGCAGATTATGTCGAATCTCTGCAAAATAGTCTGCAAGGTTCCGCTCCCAATCCACATATAGACTGAATAAGTCTGGATATGCCATATTAATGTTGATCAGCAACCCTGCGTCGTCGAATGCGCCTAAATCCGCAACAGCTTTGGGTTTGTATAATTAAAACTGCGACTTTCGCTTCCAAAAATGTCGCTTATTGTCTTCGTTCTCCAAAAATTGAAGTTCTTTGATGTGAATGTATTCAAGAGCATACATAGTCGAAGAGCCTATGTATAACTCAACTGACCCGAAAGGTAGGACTTTAAACTTTTTCTGGATTATGCCCCAGTGGAGACATCCTTTCTGTTCAATAGAAAGCTGGGCCCATAACCAGAGAAAGTCTTCCTTCTCCCATGGTCGCTTCCAATTGTCGAAGGCGATGCCTACTGCACTTGGTAGCATCATATATTCCATACGCCATTGTAATTCAATGTTAAAAACAGGTGGACACCATTTCCAGAAACGTTCAGCAAATGCACGGAATCTGTCAGCACATACCTTCGACTGATTCTGTCGCATTCGTTTTGGTGTGTAGATGCAGTTGCCAAGTCCTGAGTTTGTAGCTCAGCAGCCAGCTTGTGATCTTCCATTTGTTGTTGGAGATCTGACAGCTCCTGTTCGAGCTTGTCAATCTTTGCGACTGTTTCCAGATACTCGGGATGGTCTGAGGCTCTGGTGCAGGCAGGCGTAGATGGAATTCGCTGTATAAGGTTATCAATTCTGAGTAGGGCTTGAAGGTACTCGTCGTGTGCATCTAGTCCGCTGCAAGATGGGATAGCTTCACTCGAAAAAACTCCCTTAGCTCCGCCAATTCTTCCATGACAAGAGCCTTCGAATCCTCGAGTGGTTGCAGGAACTCAATTCAAAAATTGTCGAGCATCTGACCTTGGAGCTGGTTTAGCTTCATGAGGTCGACTGTAACAAACCCTACATTGGAGCATACCGAGAGAGCAACTTCTGCCTTCAATCTTCTCATTCGCTCCTCTTGGAAATTTTCTAGTGCGCGATATTATGTTGATTTGCAGCTATCAGTTGTTGCTTTAAAGAATCATTCTGAGTCTAATAATTATCAGACTTGGCCTCAATCGCCTTATTGATCTGTTTTAAAGAATCAGCTTTCTTTATTAAGGTTTGAAGCTGTGTGTCAAGAGAACAATTTTGTTCAATCAACTTCGTGTTGTCCGATTCGAGCGAATTAATATTCTCGAAAGACGCCTTGAGATCCTCTTGGCATCTTCTTTCTGAGTTGACAAATTCCATCGTAAGTTGCTAATGGTACTTGTCCAACTCATACACTTCAGCCACTATGTTTTTGGCTTTCTCGGTCATAGTGCGAAACCACTGGGGCTAGTCGTCTGGTTGTTCTTCATCTGCCACAGGTGCCCAAGTGTCGCCTTTAGCAGTTGTTTGTCTTTTGTCTGAGGTATCAGACTGAGTTGTGTCATCGTCAGAGGAGGAGGTCCTCGGCTGCTTCTGAGATCTGGAAGCAGATGCGTGTTGTGAAGAATCAGCAACAACAGCTCCATCAGTCTCCATTGCCACGACTGGAACTGGTTCCGACTGGAATGGTGCAGCGTCAACGTCCATAGTAGTGGTAGCTGCTACTTTGACGACTGGTGCAATTTGAGTAACGAGGCCGGAAAGATCAATTGGCTTGGGGGCCAACATCCTTCTTGTCAGCAATGTTTTTTCTTGCTCGTTCAAAATGTCGAAATGGGCGCATAGCCAAAGACATGTACTCCAACTCCAGAAATTTTTTGGTGCTTGATCTAGCGCAAAAATGCTTTATATGTAATAGTGTCAAAACAAACCGGATTTTCTGCAAGTGCGTCTAAGATGTAACCAAAATTTTGCATTGAAATCGTCGCATCAGTATCCGTCAAAAAGAGTACTTGATTTGCATATTTACAAAACATTTTAAATGTGGTATTACGAATCATGGAGATCTTGTACACCTTTGTGGGTACAAAGCAATTGGTAAGGAAGTGGGCAGCTTCATCCACCGAATCCTTATTTGTTGAGATCATCTTCCCATCCATCGGTAATCCAAGGATTGTGCATAACAAGTCTTCAGAAATAGTGAAGAATTTACCTCGCACATGGACTTTGAAATCCACCTCCGAAATGGAATGAATAGAGTTGACAAAATCTGTACTGACTTCGGAGAGGATGATGGAGGGGTCTATTTTCAAATTACCCAACCTGCATCGATCCAAAAAAGATTGGATGGATGCTAGGCGGATTCCTGCGCGTGCTTTCCAGATGATGTTAGAGCTTGAACTGGATCCAGAAGCCATTGTTTGAATTTTTTCACGAAAGCTCGTAGATCGCAATAGGTCACAAATGAATGCTTTGATCGCAAAGAGAATGTGCGCAGGAAAGCATAAAATCGCAGGCAGAAAGTGTAAGGAAGAAAAATGGAAAATACCTCTGATATGCAGTAGCGGTGTGGAAGGGATGATGACGTGTCATGGTGACTTGACATCTGGCACTTCCATTTATGGTGTACGTGCATGGGTCAGTGTTTGAAACTATGATTTGAAAGATCGATCTTTAATGACGGAAGACCGTTTTAAATAAATTAAGGAGAAACAATATCGATTTTGATATGTGAGTGTACACACGTGTGAATAATGAGGATCACGTGGCCATCATCTTTAATAGAGGGATGTAAAAAGTAGGTAGATAGATTCTCGAAAGATACTAGAAAGTTTCTAGAATGTTTTGTGAAACATTCTTGAGAGATTCTAGAAAATGATACAGAAGTTCATGAAAAATTCTTGAAAATGTTAAGCGTCATCCTAGAAAATTTCTCAAAAGACTAGAGAGAAAAAAATGCTAGAAAAATTCTCGAAAGAAAAAAAAAATGACAAGTTTCAGTTCACAGTTAGAGTGTCGTGAAAGTTTTTCGAAAAGTTCTCGAAAATACTTTGAAAAATAAACTTAAAAGATTTGAGAGAAGACAAGAAAAATTCTCGAAAAATTCACGAAACAATTTGAACAAATGTTGAACAGTGGTAGAAAAGTTCTCGAAAATTTCTAGAAAATTTTTTAGAAAAGAAAAAAAAAGTCGCGAACATTATCAGAAAAATACTAGAAAATAATATGAATAAAAATAAATAAATAAATAAATAAAATTTGATCAAAGGTAGTATTTTTTTTTACATGTAGGCAGCAGTTCCCCTTCAAGTGATTGAAGTTGCACAAAACCATTGTCAAACACCTCTATGACTTTAAAAGGTCCAAGCCATTGCATATGGAGTTTTCTTGGGAACTTTTGATGGCGACTGTCATATATCAACGCATAGTCATCAGCTTTAAGATCACATTTTTTTATATGACTGTCATATTTCTTCTTTCTTTGTTCCTGGATTTCCTTCGTTAATTTTTGTGAAGACTCATGAGCTTCAGCTAGTTCTTCAATATTAGTCAACCTTTCGTTTATAGAGTCTGCATTTGTTCGTTGAGCTTGGATACGAAAAGTTTTGACCTCAAATTCAATTGGCAGAATAGGATGC
Source organism: Diphasiastrum complanatum (assembly GCA_029204225.1). Lineage (NCBI taxonomy): Eukaryota > Viridiplantae > Streptophyta > Lycopodiopsida > Lycopodiales > Lycopodiaceae > Diphasiastrum > Diphasiastrum complanatum. The sequence goes on from CM055101.1 coordinate 2,151,279, forward strand.
ATACCATATGTCAGAAAATATGGTGTCTATTTCGTCATGATTTTCTCTATATTATGATAAGCCCAAAGAACTGATGGTAGTTTCTGATCCCAATTCGTTGTGTGTGCAATAAGTAATTTTAGTCAGGATCTTACATAAAATTTCATTAGGTCTTTCTGTCAACTCGTTTGCTTTTGGATTATACGGTGTAGTTTTTCAGTGTCTGATAAGAAAATAAGTTGTCAGCAACCGTATAATGTCATTTAAAAAATGTGTATCTCGGTCACTTACTAGTTCGAGTGGACAACCATATATGGTGATAATACTTTTGAATAAGAATGTCGCGACAGTTTTTTGCATCATTTCTTTTTGTCGCCTATGCTTCCACGTTCTTTGTAGCATAATCCGTTGCAACTAGAATATATCGACATTTCGTATGTCGAGTAATAGGTTTAATTGGACCGACAAAGTCAATCCCCCACTTCTCGAATGGTGCAAGCCAATTCATTGATTTTGTAGGCTTACCAGATCTTTGGCATGGATCACATGAACAAATAAAGTTTGATACATCCTTGAACATTGTTGGCCACCAATACTTGGCAGTCAATAACTTACTAACTGTGTTCTTCAAAGCAAATGTCCACCAGCATCTTCCGAGTGTAAGGCTTTAACGACCTTTTTAATGTCTTCGATTCGAGACATCTTCGAAGCTGATGATCTGCACCAAGCTTGTACAAAACATTGTTAATAATTGTATAAGGTGCTACCTTATATTGAAAAACTGTCTTTTGCTCCTAACCATCCGGATATATCTGATCCTTGAGATAAGTAATGATATCAGAATATAATGAATTTGTAGATGAAATCTCGAATAAATGTTCGTCTGAAAAATCATCATTGATAGGATCTTCAATTTTTCCAGTGCTGAGTCGTGATATATATTCAGCATTTGTATGATACTTTCCTTGATGAAGCTCTACTTGATAAGTGAATTCTTGCAGAAGTAGAACCCATCGAGCAATTCATCCTGATAAATCTGGTTTATTCACAAGATACTTAAGAGCATAATGATCCACATGAAAAATAAATACATATCCTAGCAAATAATGCCGAAATTAACAGTGAAAATCATGCCAAGTGCTTCCCTTTCTATAGCCGAATAATTTTTCTCTGATGCACTGAGTTGTTGACTTGCATAGTAGATGGGGATGATCCTTCTTTCTGGTCGTCCTTCTGGCTTAGACAGGACGCCAATAACAAATGCAGAAAC